>PVJN01008871.1:0-63184 GCA_004026805.1 Lasiurus borealis
TGATTTTAGAAGCCTCTTCCTTAAGTAATGATGAGTTAAAAATGTATAATTTCAAATAAAATAAAGACAAACTAATAGGTCTTTTAAAATGGGCTGAGCCTGAAATAGGAAAAGTAAGTTGCAATTGGAAATTGCCAATTTCGAAGATCTCTAAAGTGCGATAAGCAATTTAAAAAATAGCAACAAAGCAAACAACCTGAAAATAAAAATAAAGTCTGAACTCTTTAGGTAAAACCTGAAATGAAAATAAGAAAAAAAAAAGTCTAAGAATCAAGAGCTCGTACATCTATAAGATTTTTCAAGGAAACAGGTCATTGGAAGAGCCAATGCCCCTTATTATTCAAGAAACAAAAAGGACAACTCTCCAAAATATGTCCAATGATGCTACTGCAAGGGAAATATTCGTGCCCAACAATTCCCTGTCCTCCTTTTGAACTCACAAAGGTGTATGATTTGGAGATATAAACCAACAATAGTAGAGTGTTTTGTTGACTTATTACACTCTAGTTATAATTATTCCCACTACCATAGACTATCAATTCCCTTAGAATATGGAAAGCAATCTTAAGCTTTTCCCATGTCTAAATTTTTAAATATTACTTTAGGACTATTGTCAGAACACACTTTTCTTCTCTGTCACTCATCCTTACATATGTAGAAGAGATTTACTTTGCAAATGGAACTACTAGACAGAATGTACCATAGAAGAATTTTTTTGTAAAAGAAACAGACAATTTCTCCTCACATAATCAAATTATAGCTGATCTGAGTTTACAGATAATATATCACATTATGTATGATTTAGAAAATAGCTGAGAATTAGCTATGGTTCTAGGATAGCTATGGGAAAAATACTCTATAATTGGAGCTCAACTCCTATGAGTTCAGATTGATTCTTTTAAACCTTTACCTAAAAATTGTACAATGTACCCTAAAACTGAAGCCACAGAAGGATGTAGGCCATTTGTGAGCTGCCTATTAGGCAAAGGACTGATATTAATGGCATCAGTTCTTATCACACTCAAAACTATGGAAAGGTGGAAAGGACAAATGGAATATTAAAACTGAAATTATCTAAACTATTGGATATCCTTGAACTCCTATGGCCTAAAATAATATCCTTAACACTTAGTCCTGTACTCTTTCCTTTCAGGAACTCATATATTGTCTTTCTCTGAACTAGTCACTGGCAGGCTCATGTAACTGGAAATATCTCCTTTCATTTTTTTTATTGGGGTAAATTTATATGACATGATGTTTACATTCAACCATTTTTAAGTGTACAATTCAAAAGGATGCCAAGAATTATAAGGGAATACTATGAATATTTTTATGCTAAATAATTAAGTAACCTAGATTAAATGAACAAATTCATAGAAACATAAACAACTGAAACTGCTCTAGAAGAAATAGAGAATCTGAATAAAGTTATATCAAGTAAAAAGATTGAGACCTAGGGAAAAAACATTGCACTCAGAGGGAACAGCAAAGCCCTCAGTAGAGAAAGTACCTGGTTTGATCAGAGAATGGCAGGGAGGTGGGATGCCATGGGATAAGTTAATGAAATTATGGTAGGAGATAAAGTCAGAGTAGATAATGAGGTGAAGTATTAGCTAGGTTAAGTTTCTATATAATTTTTAACTTTAAATTCTAGTGCATTAACAAAACTATTGCTTCTATTTTGGGTTGACAAGGACTCTGCTCCAAGTAGTTTCTTCCTTTTTATTTTTTTATTATTTTAATTTTTTTTCATTTCAGTAAATCTTTATTGTTCAGATTATTACAATTGTTGCTCTTTTTCTCCCCATAGCTCCCCTCCACCTGGTTCCCAACCCACGCTCTGCCTTTACCCCTCACTGTCCTCATCCATAGTTGTATGGTTTTTGTCCAGTCTCTTTCCGCACCCCCACACCCTCTTCTCTCCTGTAATTGTCAGTCTACTCCCTTTCTATGCCCCTGATTCTATTATATTCACCAGTTTATTCTGTTCATCAGATTTTTTATTCACTTGATTTTTAGATTCACTTGTTGATAGATATGTATTCGTTGTTCATAATTTTTATCTTTACCTTTTTCTTCTTTCTCTTCCTAAAGAATATCTTTCAGCATTTCGTGTAATATTGGTTTGGTGTTTATAAACTCCTTTAGCTTTTTCTTATCTGTGAAGATCTTTATCTGCCCTTCAATTCTGAATGATTGCTGGATAGAGTAATCTTGGTTGTAGATTCTTGCTGTTCATCACTTTGAATCTTCCTTGACACTCCCATCTGGCCTGCAAGGTTTCTGTTGAGAAGTCAGCTGACAGTCATATGGGTGCTCCCTTGTAGGTAACTAACTGTTTTTTTCTTGCTGCTTTTAATATTCTCTTTTTGTCTTTTGCTTTTGGCATTTTAATTATGATATGTCTTGGTGTGGTCCTCTATGGATTCCTCTTGTTTGGGGTTCTCTGTGCTTCCTGGACTTGTAAGTCTATTTCTTTCATCAGGTGTGGGAAGTTTTCAGTCATTATATCTTCAAATAGGTTTTCAGTATCTTGCTCTCTCTCTTCTTTGGCACCCCCATAATTCTGATGTTGGTATGCTTAAAGTTGTCCCAGAGGCTCCTTACACTATCTTCATATTTTTGGGTTCATTTTTCTTTTCCAGTTGGGTGTTTTTTGCTTCTTTATATTTATAATCTTTGACTTGATTCTTGTGATCCTCTAGTCTGTTGTTGGATCTCTGTATATAATTTTTTTATTTTATTTCAGTCAGTGTATCCTTAATTTCTAGTTGGTCCTTTTTCATATCCTTGAAAGTCTCAGTAAATTTATCCATATTTTCTAGAAAATTCTTGAAAAACCTTATAACTGTGGTTTTGAACTCTATATCCAGTTGTTTGCTTTCGTCCATTTCTTTCATTTGTGATCTGTTTCTTTGTCTCCACAATTTGGCTACTTCCCTGGGTTGATAGAGTGTCTTTGTGTGCTAGGTACCTATAGGACCCAGTGGCTCAGCCTCCCAATTACCTGAGGTAGACACTCTTGGTGCACCCTGTTGTGGGCTTTATGCACAGTCTTGTTGTAGTTAAGCCTTTATTGTTGTTTGTATCCCTGGGAGGAATTGACCTCCAGGCCAGTTGGCTGTGAGGATCAGCTGTGTCTATGCTGGGAGAACTTCTGTGCTGGAGACATCCTTATGAGGCAAGACTTGCTTCAGTGGGACTTTGGTGCTCAATGAGTCTGCCCCCTGAGTATGTCCCTTGTGGATCTGATAAGTTGTAATCTGGATGGTCCCAATGTGACCCCTGGGTACACTGGCTCTTGGATCTCCAAGGAGGTGCTAATTTAGCCTCTGCCTGAGGCCACCCAGCAGAAGCTATGGAGAGATCTACAAGTTCCTTTTCTTTGTTTGGGTTTTGGAGGTGCCCAGATGAGGCCTAGCTGTGAAGCAATGCAAGCTGCTGTGTGATCTTGGGCCTCCTTATGGATGTTCTGGATCTCACTCTCAACTACAGTGTGTTAGGTAAGTTTAGATTTCAAAGGACCAGGCCATTCATATGCAAACGCCTCTGCGCATAGCATCGATGGGTTTGAGTCTCAGGGTGGAGCAAACAGCAATGTTTTCCCATCAGCCCTGGCCTAAAAGGCCCCCATCTGTGTCCCTTGGTAATCGATCGAAGCACCTCTGAAAGAAAGCCATCCTTAAGTTCTTCCCACTGTCAGCCCAATTTCTTCCTGAATGAGTCTGGGTCCCCAGAGTCTCTCCAGGAACTGGAGTTCAGAGCAATTGGGAGCTTTTGTTTCCCTCCTGCTTGAAAAAGACAGCCACGTATTCAGTTGCCAGCCCTCTCTCCTTGTGTGTCTCCGTACCTCTGACTTTACTTCCATAGTTCCTTTGTCTCAGTGTGCTTTTCTCTTTCCTAATAGTTGTAGAATTTCCACTCACCCAGTCTTCCTGTGGTTCTGGATGATGTCTGTTTTGTCTTTTAGTTGTAGTTTTGAAGTTGTTGTGCGAGGCAGCAGTTCAGGTGTTTACCCATGCTGCCATCTTGATTTCTCTCCAAGAAGTTTCTTAGCACTTTGCAGAACAGTAGTTTTATTCCTGTCTTTGCCTAGTGGCCAGATAAGTTTCTGTTGAATGAGTACAAAAAATGTTTTATATAAATGTTAAAGGCATGCTTTAAAATTAAATATCCATTGTGTTTTGGTTATTTATTGCATATTCTTACAAGTTATTATCTTTTTAAAGTATGATACAGTGATACCTTGATATACGAGTGCCCTAACACACGAGATTTTTGAGATACGAGCTGTCGAGCAAGCGATATTTTGCTTTGAAATATGAGCAACATTTGAGATATGAGTAATCGCGCAGATCGGCTGGCTGCACATGACCCACCAGTTTACCGAGACTCGAGCGTCTCATAGTTTCCCACGCCTCAGTCAGTGTGCTTGTTTACCTCGTTGCTGAAGCATCTTTTGTGCATTTACATACTTTATCACATTTCTTTTTATAACCATGGGTCCGAAGAAAGCGAGTGGAAAGGTCAGTGCTCAGAAGAGGATGATGTCTATTGAATTAAAGCATGAAATCATAGAAAAATATGAGCAAGGTGTGCGAGTGGCTGACTTGGCGAGGCAATACGGGTGTAGTACTTCAATGATATGCACTCTGCTTAAACAGAAGGAGTCGATAAAGGGTATAACACCAGCTAAGGGCGTTACAATAATTTCTAAACTCCGTAGCTCTATCCATGAAAAGATGGAGAATCTAATGATGGCGTCGGTGACAGAGAAGCAGCTTAAAGGAGCTGCTTTAACATTAACACAGGGCATCATATGCGAGAAGGCGCAAGCGATTTACGGTGATATGCTGGAGCAGACCCTGCGCACTTCAAGGGACGAAAGACTCATTTAAAGCCAGTAAAGGCTGGTTTGATAACTTCAGGAAAAGGTCTGGCATTCACTCCATCGTCAGGCATGGTGAGGCAGCAAGTTCGGATGTGAAGGCAGCTGAGGATTACCTCAAAACTTTTTCCGAACTGATAGAAGCCAAAGGATATATCCCCCAGCAAGTCTTCAACTATGACGAGACAGGGCTTTTCTGGAAGAAGATGCCAAATAGGACTTATATAACAGCAGAGGAGAAGGCGATGTCAGGCCACAAACCCATGAAGGATAGGCTAACTCTTGCACTGTGCGCCAATGCGAGTGGCAACTGCAAGATCAAGCCTCTGCTCGTATACCATTCGGAAAACCCCAAAGTCTTTAAGTCACATAAGATTTTAAAAGATAAATTGCAAGTTATGTGGAGGGCAAACCCACCAGGCAGTTTTTTGTGGAGTGGGTAAACCTGGTTTTCGGCCCTTCTGTTAAGAAATATCTACAGGAAAACAGCCTAACCATGCAAGCCTGCCTCATCCTCGACAATGCTCCTGCTCACCCACTCAACCTCGAAGATGAACTCCTTGAAGAGTTCAAGTTTATAAAGGTTGTCTACCTACCTCCCAACACCACTTCTATCCTGCAGCCCATGGATCAGGAGGTGATTTCTAATTTTAAAAAGCTGTACATCAAGTACCTGTTCTGGCGCTGCTTTGAGGTAACGGAGAACACAAACCTCACCCTTTGAGAGTTCTGGAAGAACCACTTTAACATCGTGATATGCCTCAGAATTATTGATCAGGCCTGGCTGGGTGTTACAATGAGGACTTTGACCTCTGCATGGAAGAAGCTGTGGCCTGAGGCCGTAGCCAAAAGGACCTTCGGAGGATTCGAATCCGAGGTGCCAGTGGAGGAGGAGATAGTGTCTCTGGGAAAATCCATGGGCCTGGAGGTGGATGAGAGAGATGTGAATGAGCTCATCCAGGAGCACTCTCTGGAACTCACCACGGAGGAGTTACAAGAGTTGCAGTCTCAGCAACATGCGGAGGTTCTCCAAGAAATTGGTTTCGAGGAGGAGCCAGAGGTGGAGAAGATCTCTACAAGTGAGATAAAGGAGATCTTAGGAATGTGGAAGAAGGTGTCACACTTCGTGGACAAGAAACACCCCTAAAAAGTTGCTACTGGTCATGCATCGGAGCTGTTCAATGAAACTTGCCTCACCCATTTCAGAAACATTCTGAAAGGGAGGAAGAGGCAAACCTCATTGGACATGTTTTTTTTGATATCGGCCAAAAATGCAAAGACCAGTAGCAATTAAGTTCAGTGAAGATTAGTTAAGTTACATTCAGTTTAGGGATAAAGTGTAGCATTAAGAGTGTAACGAGTAGGTAAATACACTTTATAAAACCAGTTTATTCCTTTATATTCTCTTTTATTATGTTTTTAATACAATATTTGTCATTTATAAATACATTTTTCTTATTCAAAAACACGTAACAAGAACAACTGAGGTGGCATTTTGGGGGCTGGAACAGATTAACGGCATTTCAATTTATTTCAATGGGGAAATTTGCTTTGAGATGCGAGCAACTTGATATACGAGCAAGGTTATGGAACAAATTAAACTCGTATCTCGAGGTACCACTATACTTTGTAAAACACTATGTAACCTGAAGTGAGAATTTTCATGATCCATCCGTAATGTGTTAAGTACCTAAAATAACAGATTTTTGTCTTCTTGTCCTAGTACTACTTAGAACACATGGACTCCTTGATAATTACAGAAGAGGAGAAGATAGGCAGAGTATTGTACCATGTTCTTCTATATTTTGGCCCCAGAAAATTACAGTCTGAGTTATGTGGTGGAACAGTGGATTTTTTTTTTTTTTTTACCAGTTGTACCAGCTGGTTAATAAGGTGGATTTTATAATCAAAGAAAAACACAATAATTTCAAGAGAAACATCAGAAGTGCTTTATTCAAAGTAATGTCCATCACTACCTACACATTTCCCCCCATCTTTCAGGTAATTTGTGAATATTTCCTAATAGAACTTTTTTTGTTTTGAGGCAAACCAGAGACCCAGTTTTCTACTTCGTACGTTTTGAAGTACTGCTCAGAAAGTGCATATGCCAGCGATCAGAACAAGTGGTAATCTGAAGGAGCAAGGTCTAGTAAATACAGGAGATGGGTTAATACTTCTCAGCATGATTTTTTAAATGTATTTTTGTTGATTTCAGAGATGAAGGGAGAGGGAGAGACAGAAACATCAATGATAAGAGAATCATTGACCAGCTGCCTTCTGCATGCCCCCAACTGGGGATTGAGCCTGCAACTGAGCCTGTGAACCTGACGGGATCAAACATGGGACTCTTCAGTCTGCAGACCAGTGCTCTATCCACTGAGCCACACCAGCTAGGGCCTAGGCAAGATCTTTTAACTGATTTCGAAGTGTGTGATGGTGTGTTATCAAGAAGCAAATTATTTTATCATGTCTTCTGGCCCATTCTGGTCATTTTACCATCAAAGCCTGGTTCACATTGATTATTTTTGTTGGTAGCGATCAGTATTAACAGTTTCATCTGGTTTTAGAAGCTCATAATATACCACGCCTTCCTATCCCACCAAATGCAGAGCATTGTCTTCTTTCCAAAGTGATTTGGCCTTGCAGTTGATGTTGATGGTTGACCTGGATTAACCCATGATTTTGTGTGTTTGGGATTCTCAAAATAAATCCACTTTCATCACCAGTCACAATTCGATGCAAAAAAGACTTCCTTTCTAGCCATTGAAGCAACATTTTACTAATGACTTTTCAGTTTTCCATTGTCTTTTGTTCAGTTGATGTGGCACCCATTTTCCTTCCTTTAAAATCTTTCCCATTGCTTGAAAATGATCAGGAATTGTTTGTTGAGCAACGTTTAATTGTTCTGCAACTTGTTTTTGACTTCAGCATGCATCTTCATCTAATAATGCTTGTAATTGTTGGTCTGGATGTCCTTTGTCTTTCACATCAAAATCATCACCTTTAAAGCATTTAAACCAGTGTTCACAAGTATCTTGAGATGGAAATGTTCGCTATAAGCTTCCTGAAGTATACAATAACTTTCAGCAGCACTTTTCTTCAAAATAAAGTAATGAATTAAAACTTCCCGCAAATGCTCTTTTTTTTGGGAATGAAATTTGACATTTTGAAGTGTAAAAATATCTATGATGGTAACACCTTCAGAAAATTTGACATATGAAGTTTTGAAGCTTTCTGTCAATACAACAAAATAGCATACATTTCAAATCGCATATATATCAACATATATGTAACTCCATCTATTGAAAAAAATATGCATTATTAACCAGTACACCTAGTAGTGAGTCCCATTTTCATCGCCATAGGAGGGTAGGGAGCAAGATCTTTGAAGGTCATTACAAAGAGTTAGGTGTGATCAGCAGTTACTGGATGGTTTTAATTTATGCATCTTAATAGGATCACTCTGGCTCCCATGTTATATGGAAAATAATAGAAGAAACTTAAGGGTGGAAGCAGAGAGAAAGCTAAGTGCAGAGTCTCTTGCAATAACCTGGGCATAGGATAATCCCTGGAACCAGCATGGTGATGGTGGAGGTAATCAGAATTGGTTAGAGTCTTTGTATATTTGAGTGTAATGCAACTATATTCTATTAATTAGTTAAATGTCATCCATAAGAGAAAGAGAAGAGTTAAGTATATATATATATTTATTTATTTATTTTTATCTTGAGCCAGTGTGTAAGCTGGAGATGCTGTTCATTGAGATCAGGGAAACTATGGGAAGAGCAGATTTTAGGGGAAAAATAGCAGGAGTTTTATTTTTGATTTATAAATCTGGGATGTCTATTATATATTCCAACTAAGATATGCAATAAATGGTTGGATATGAATTTAGGGTGTGGAAGAGCTTTTAGTAGAGATAAATTATTGGGATTATTAAGCATTAGAATTTGAATCTAGATCCTCTCTAAAGCCTTAGTCTCTTAACTGCCTTTATGATTGCTTGGAAAACTAAGGGAGTAAAAGTTTGCTAAATCTTAAACTTAATAAAAATATAATTAATGTTATTCTATAACTAACCTGAATGCACACTTACTTTATCTGAAGTAATATTATAATATCAGCTAACAAACAGCTCTGCTTTGTGGTCAGTTTTGGTTTGGCAGTGATGCCTCACATATGACAACATGCATATTTTATTTTTAATCTTTTGTGATTAGGTTATCAAGCAAAGAATGTTTTTCTTATTATTCTTGATGACAAAAACTAATTTCTGAGGCCTTAAATACAAATTTTGACCAATCACTTATAAGAGAAGAACCTCCACTATCAGATTATACAATCATATTTGTTTTTTTAAATAAACTTTCTATTTTAAAAAACAATTTCTCCTTAATAGTTAAAGTTCAGAACTCCTCTTAAATAATGAAATGAAGTCCTGTATGGTGTGGAAAGAATTATTTAAATAGCTATTTGCTTTTTAATCAATAGCAATACTCTTTTTTTAAAAATTATCTTTATTGTTTAAAGTGTTACAGGCCTTCATTCCCCAGGCTGCTGGCTGGCTTTCCTATGGCACCCAGACCCGGGCTTCTCTTGCAGCCCTGGCTTTGTCCAGAAGGTTGTCCAGAAGTATGTCTGGTCTAATTAGTGTATTATGCTTTTATTATTATAGGTAGTACTTCATTGTGTAAATGTACCAAATCTTTTTTATACACTCATTTACTGATGGCACTTGGGCTGTTTCTAAATCTTAGCTATTGTAAATGTTGCTACTATGAACCTAGGGGTGCATGTGTCTTTATGATTGGTATTTTGGGATTCTTAGGATATATTCCTAGAAGTGGGGTCACAATGTCAAATGGCAGATCCATTTTGAATTTTTTGAGGAAGCTCCGTACTGTTTTCCATAGTGGCTGCACCAATCTGCATTCCCACTAGCAGTGTGACAGGGTTCCCTTTTCCTCATCAGCACTATCTTTTAACAGCAGGAAACAAACAAAAATCCACTAAAAGCAAGTAAATATCAGACATTATTTTACCTGTTATAGAAAAGTATATTTACTTGGAAATGATATCAAGGGATGCCTGTCAGTGGCTGTCAAACATTTCATGGACAGTAGTCATGAAACTTAAATTTTCATAGCAGCAGAATTATTATGTCAAGACCAACCAGAAATAGGGCTATAATTCCTCTAGTCTATATTATAAGAAATCTTTTGCAAGACATATAAGATGATTAGAATTTTTGCCATCATAGAAAATTGATGATTCATAAATTATACATATGTCTACATTGTTACAAAGTTGTGCTATACTTATATGTGTTTAATGTATTCTCAGTGTCCATAACCTGTTTCATTTTTATTTTTTATTTTTCCTGTTTCATTTTTAAAAGCATCTAAGATTTTTTTAAAAAGCCAAGCATATCCAGTCTTCCTAGAGAGTTTATATGTATCCATTAATATCTGTAATTAAAGAGATGATAGCAAATGGAAACAAAGTTACAATTTTTATTTCTTTCAGACCCCAGCTACTTACCCAGGTAAGGACTTTGCATAGCAGCAAGAGCTGAATTCAATGGGCCTACATACTATGAAATTTAGGATTGGAAATGAATTTAGAAGTATAACTGCTTTCAAGCGAATAAGATCCCTTTAGTGTCCTGAACTGATTTGATAGTTTTTTTTCTGGCTGGCATGTTCACCCAGTTTCCCCCCTGAGGACATACTTCCTGCTCCCTCATGCTGAAAAAGGAGAGTGAATGGCCAATTCTTAATCTATTTAACATTCCTGTTTGTTTTGAAAATCTGCTAAAAAAGTATACATCATTAAAGATATATTTTTTATGAATAATAACAGGGTTTATATTACATATCTAAAGTTTTAATCTCAGGTAAATCACATTTGTTTTTGGACTGTGACAGATGCTGCATCATTATTGTATTATTTAGGAGGCAGAAATGGATCTAAAAGAAGTTATTAAAACAAAAGCACAAAAATCTTAACTTTTATGATATACTAGTGGCTTAGTGCATGGATTTGTGCACATTTAAAGGAAATTAATTAGAAGAAAAACATATATATATATATATATATATATATATATATATATATATATTTTCACTTAAGGAAGCATTTATTTGAGGTTTAACGAAATCATACAAATAAAATTTGTATAAACACCAGTCCACATTGTATCATAACAAAGATAGCAAAAGACAAAGTAAAATAAAGAAAAATAATTGGCAGTTATATACAGTTGAACACAGTTATGTCTTATACACTAGAAAGTCTTTAACAAAATAATCATGTTAGAGCAAGAGAAGACCAATCAATCTTCAATGCTGTCCTGCCAATTGAGTTACTTTAGCAATCTCCTTCTATTTTCTCCAATGTCCTCCTTTAGTGCTGATAATTGTTTTGGTGATTGCTTGTCCCTTGAGATGTCTTGCTGTAAGTGCTCTGTTGACCACTATAGTCTGCATATCCCTGTCCATATCCATAGTCTCATAGTTATACCCAGTATAATCATATCTGCCATAGCTACTATAGTTTTGATAACCACCATAGGCACTATTTTAATATCCTTTATCATAATAATTATTAAATCCTTGGTTCCAATTTTGGCCTTGACCTCAAATTTGGTTACCTGACCTCGGCCTTGAACCCTAGTACTGCCTCTTCATCAATCAACTGCAGCACCTCTTCCTCCCTTTTGTTGCTATTGTTGCCTACATACCTCTTTGGGTTGGGCAATTTTGACTTCATACTTCCCAGAACCTATTTGATAATATCTGCTTTCTAACAACTTTTTTACTGGCTCCTCATCTGTGTATGTGATAAAACAAAAATCTCTTCTCTCATTTGTTTTTGTATCTATGGGAGGTTCAATGTTTTCAATCTCTCCAAAGGCTCCAAAATATTCTTTAATTAGTTCTTCAGTAGTATCTGAGCTCAATCTACCCACAAAAACCTTTCTATGGGGTTCCTTCCCTTTTAAAGCTTTGGCCCTTTGGGGAGTCTATCAGTTTGGCATCCAGTTTGTGTTCCTTCAGTTCCAAAACCTTATCAACACTAGCAGCATCTTTGAAAAGCACAAATCCAAATCCTCTTGATCATCCAGTGACTGGATCTGTTTTAATTGTGCAGTCTACAACTTCACCAAAATTGAGACAAATATTAAGTCAAATCTTTCTTGCTTGTATCTCAGCTCAAGCCTCCAGTAAATATTTTACCATCATCCTTCTAATTCTTGCTCGGGTTGATCTTGGATCCCTCTGCAAAGTCTTCGATGTTCCTGTACTCATTCACATCCTCTATGGTAGCAAGCAGCCTTGTCAGTCTGTGGGTGCTGGCATTCAGTTTGGGTTATGGCAGTGGTGGCAGAGCATTGTATGGAGCCAGATTTAAACTGGCAGTGGAAGAGCTAGAAGAAATATTTTAAATCTCTATTCTCCCTTTCTCTATAATAGAAATGTCAATCAAATTCACCATCAACAATGACAGATCAAAACACACATGAGATTGGTGCGAGAGCTTTACTAATATATGTATCATGCCTGCGTGAGTAAACTTAGCTTTCATAGATATAGGATAAACTTGCTTAATCAGACATGCTCTCTGATTTAGCTAAACATTTTTCAGCCCAGTGAAGCACCTCAACTTCTCTTTCAGGTAATTGTCAGCAATACAGCAGTAAATATCAACACGAAGCAGATTATTATAGATCATGCAGGGAGAACAAAGGGTAATATATTTAACTGCAGCAGTGTTTGACTATATTTTCACAGTGAGAAAAACCTGAAGTCATTTTCAAGGTCCACCATTGCTTTCTTCTTTACAGTCGGGTCAAGTTTTTAAGCTTTCTAAATCTCTTGTTTTCTGGCTAATGAAAAGAAAATAGGGTTCCTTTAAGTTTCCTATCTACTCCAGAACTTCTATGAGGATCAAATGAGGTAAGGCACAGGAAAATGCTTCACAGACATTTGGTTATAGTGTAAAATGTTTCCACCTGGCCATAAAGCAAGTCATGTACCTGGGTTGAAAAAACTCTAAGGAGGCTAGTCTCTAGGGAGAGAATAGGCATTGCTACGTGACATCATTACCTGGTGGCCCACAGCCACCGTTTTGGAACTGAGCTGGGCTGTGGGCCACATTTTGTGACAAGTGGTCTCAGCAATGTCAGCTGCAATTTGGTGGGCTGTCACTCCAGGGTGGAGGCCAGGCCTGTGTCCCACTTGGGGGAAGCCAAGTGTTGCTTTGTGGGTGCCAGCTCTGTGGTGCCATTTCTCTGTAAATGGCCAGTGTGTGTCACAGCAGCTCCTGTGTTCAGCATCTGGCCCCTGGTGGTCAATGTGAGTCATAGCAACCAGTTGAATGGTAATTTCATTATATATAAAATTTCACTACATTTACATAAAATCTTGTTTTATGTATATAATCTCAATGCACTGTAGGTTTCAAAGAATTGTAGCTGGAGGGTCATTGGGCAGGTACAGTGGAAGTATGTATTATGGTGGATATAGTGGGAATTTGACAGATATTTGGAAGGTGGTAATGAAAGGTCTAGGGTTTATTTGTGGAATGATAGGATGAAGAGAAGTGGATACTAATGTTTTAGGTGAGAAATTCAAGAAACAGGTCAGAGTAGCATCTTGTTTATCTATATACAGTGGTACCTTGAGATACGAGTGCCCTAACATACGAGATTTTTGAGATACGAGCCATTGAGTGAGCGATTTTTGCTTTGAAGTATGAGCAACATTTGAGATAGGAGTAATCTTGCGGATTGGCCGGCTGCACACGACCCACCAGTTTACCACGACTTGAGCATATCATAGTTTCCCATGCCTGAAAGTTACAGAACGAATTAAACTCGTATCTCGAGGTACCACTGTAGATGCTGAAGCAACTGAGAGTGATAACAGGTGTAGTAGTTGAGAGCTGGAGGAATGACAAAATAGCAACTTCAGGTGAGGAAGTGGGCAGTACAGCCAAATCATACAGGCTTCAAAGAGCTGTGTTTTTTGTTTGTTTTGATTGAGATGGGAAGAGAAATAGTTTGAAAATGACAATGGGGAGCAAAAAGAACAACTACTAAATTTCTTATGGCCAAAGGAAGTTGGTTATGCAAGTAAGATATTTCTACTTAAGAGTAAGGTTTGTAAGGAATGGTCAGATTTCAGTTAACAAAGAACTAACATTTATTTAGTAATTACGACCTGTTAAGTATTATTCTAAATGTTTTATCAGAAGATTAAAGACATGCTCAGTGAGGATTTAGAATGGAGGGAATTTGCAGACCTCAGTTTAGGACTCTCAAATGGCTGGGCGAAAAGGTTTGAAAGGGAGGGAAGGGTGATTAGATCATGGTGAGGATTGTATACCTTCATTTGGGGATGAAAGGCCTTATGACCTGCACTTGCTACTCAAAGTGAAATTCATAGCACTGCAGAGTCAACATTACCTGTGATATGATTAGAAATGCAGAATTTCATGTCCTATTCCAAACTGACTGAATCAAAAGCTGCATTCTAACATGTAACCCCACATGATGGATAAGCACATTAAAATTTGAGAGGAGCTGCTTTAGAGGACTGCTGGGGCCTTTCAATTAAGATGCATAACCTAATAAGAATAGGAACATAGAAGATGAGAGTTTAGGGAGAATATGACTATACACATTCCAATTTAAGAAACTTGTAAGTAACTCTCTGTGTACATGATGTTAATAAGTGCAGGGAATGTAACAAAGGCATAATTGAAACACTGCAGTGAATTGCTTTGAATGTAGGCCACTACTCTAATGAAACTGCTGATTCACAGGTAATTGGCATTATATGGACATCTTTCCAACCACAGCAATTGCTTGTTTTGTGGTTTGAGTGAATGAATGTCTTTGGCTTGAGTAGAAATTTCCAATGTAAGAAAGTTGCCAAGAAGCTGTGACAATAATGAAAGGCTTGAAAATATTGTGATAAACATCATGTTGTCTCTCTTCTCTACTTATCATTTAGACTCATTTTACAGAGAGCCACTCTGAGTGCCTAGAACAGAATAAGGATTTGCCTTAGATTAACTTTTGTTTTTAGGGTATCTAATATTTGTCTATTATGGGCACTGGCTGGGTATTTGCTTACAAAAGTAAAGAAAAGGAAATCTTTGAAAGTTTTTTCTATGTCAAAAGCACACCTCAAAACTTTTATATGTAATCTGATAGCATAGCTGATAGAAATGAAATAATTCTGGCTTCATTGCAAGGGGATAACTAATGAGATATTATGGTGAAAGTTTTAAGATAAAGAGGGCAGATAAGCCCACTATTATATTAGAAAATTCTTTTAGCTCTTAAGATAATGCCAATTACTTGGACAATTACTAAAAATCATATAATCTTTGGTTATTTTGGATTATCAATGATTCAGGTTTTTCTAAGGGCAAGACAATTCAAGATTTGAAAAGTGACATATTTAATCAGAGGCTAATCCATTATATGTAGGACTGAGTGAAAATGTAGAATAGAAAATTTTCAGGTACTGACCAACAGTAAAACTTAAACTATTTTAAAATAGGTCCAAGTGACTCAATGTCACAAGTATACTGCATTCCAAGAAAGAAACATTTATCAAAATAAAAACCGTAGTGATTATGAGACAAGAATAGTGGTGAAGTGCTAAAGTTTATGAGACAGAGTGTGATAGACTTGCTACATCAGTAACCCAAACTAATGGCTCCCCTATATCATGATGTTTGTCCTGTATCTCTTTGGTCCTTCCTATTCCAAACCTGTGCTTTGTTAAATGCATTGCTTTAGTCAGTGGAATGCTGTACACACAACATACATAATGTTGCATAATTTGGTTTGCTCTTTCTTGCTTTCCTGCCTTCACATAAGAAAATGTGTGGGACGGCCTGATGGATCATGAAGCACATGGAATAGAGTTGAGTTAGCCCAGTTGTCAGATGAAGCTCCAGACAGGTGAGAAAATTCAACCAAGTTAAGCAAAGCTGCCTAGTCAACCCAAAGCTGACCACCAGTTTCCATAGCTGCACTCTGCCAAGCACAGATCAGCTGAACAGAATACTCAGCCAATTAAAAGAGTCATGATAAAAAATAAATATTTGCTTTTATATACTCCTGAGGTTTTCTGGTGTTTGTTATACAGTATTGTGGCAATAGAGAACTGATAGACAAAAAAAGGACATGCGTTGTATGGTTTCTTTACAAGATATTACACTTTTCCTTTTTTTTATTTTTTATACACACACACACACACACACACACACGCACACACACACACACACACACATAAATTTAATGCAAGCACATGGGTTCAGGCTGAGTAAAATTCCATTAGGGTATTTTCAAATGTGTGAAAAATAAAGAATAATAGCATGATAAAAGTAGGAGAGTGGCTTCAATGTGTACATAAAAGAGATGCCTATTTTCAGTAATAACTTAGGCTTTAATATTTGCTTATGTTTGTGTCGATATGCACTTCCTGTATGGGGGGGTTCTCACAATAATGTTATTCCTACTATACAAGAATGAATCCAATTTCTAATGAGTCCATATGTCTAGTTTGTATTGAGATCATTTGATACTTGATGCTTTAAAATAATAGTACAAAATAGTATTTATTGTATGCTAGGTATTCTTTTAAGATGTTTTAATATCTATTAAGTGATAATATTCTCCTAAGAATCCAGTTTAGCAGCTATGGTGATTTTACCAGTGATAGAGGAAGAAACTAAGGCATGGAGAGGTTGAGTATCTTACTGAAGTTCACAGTATAATTGGTAGAGCTGGGATTTGGATCCTGGTAGTTTGGCCATGTATGTTCAAATTTGTATTAGGCAAGGATATCTTTTAATTTACTAAGAGTGAGGAGAGAGCACTAGTGGAGAAAGTACAGTATCCCATATAATAATCCTATGTAATAAAGAGGTAATATGCAAATTGATCATCACACCCTCACAAGATGGCTACCTACAACCAGGCCAGCAGGGGGGTTAGTGAGGGTTGACCAAATGACTGAATAAGCAGGCTGTGCATATTGACCAGGCCAGTGTGTGTGTGGGGGGGTAGTTGGGGGCAATAATGTCATGTAGCAATGCCCAGCTTCCTCCCCTATGACTAGGAATTTCTTCAGCCCAGGAACACAACTTGCTTTATAGCCAGGTGGAAACATTTCACACTTGAACCAAATATCTGTGAAGCATTTTCCCGTGTCTCATCTCATTTGGTCCTCACAGAAATCCTGGAGTAGGTACATAGGAGACTCAGTGGAATCCTATTTTCTTTTCATTAGCTGATAAACAGAGATTTAGAAAGCTTAAAAACTTGACCCGACTGAAAAGAAGTAAGAAATGGTGGGCCTTAAAAATGACTTCAGGTTTACTCATTGTGCAGAAAATAGTCAAAACACTGCTGCCGTTAAATATTTTACCCTTTGTTCTCCCTGCATGATCTATAGTAATAACCTGCTTTGTGTTGATATTTACTGCTGTGTTGCTGACAGTTACCTGAAAGAGAAGTTGAGGTGCTTCACTGGGCTGGAAAATGTTTAGCTAAATCAGAAAGCAGGTCTAATTATGTAAGTTTATTCTATATCTTTCAAAGGTTAAATTGACTCATGCATGTGCAATATATATAAAGCTCTCGCTGGCGCCAATCTCATGCAGGTGTTTTCATCTGTCATTGTTGATCATGAATTTGGTGGACACTTCTGTTATAGTAGAGAAAGGGCGAATAGGGATATTAAAATATTTCTTCTAATTAATTTCCTTTCAATGTGCGTGAATTCGTGTGATGCGCCACTAGTATGCATATAATTTCTTTGGTTAATCTCTCCCCGACACCCATCTCCCTTCCTCTGAGATTTGTCAGTCTGTTGCATGCTTCCATATCTCTGGGTCTGCTTTGTTAATCAGTTTACGTTGTTTACTAGATTCCATATATAAGTGAGATCATGTTATATTTATCTTTCTCTGACTGGCTTATTTTGCTTAGCATACTTTCTAGGTTTCTCCAGGATGTCTCAAAGGATAAGACATCTTTCTTTTTTATAGCTGCATAGTACTCTATGGTGTAAATATACCACATCTTTTTTTATCCACTCATCTACTGATGAGCATTTGAGCTGTTTCGTTACTTAGATATTAGATATTGTAAATTATGCTGCTATTAACATAGGGGTGCATATATTATTTCTGATTGGTGTTTTAGGATATATTCCTAGAAGTGGGATCACCGAGCAAATTGGCAGTTCCTTACTTTTAAGCTTTATAATGATAGTTGTTATGTAACTTTTATTTAAGGGCTAAGTTAGCCCCACTGGTAAGATAAGACCCTTCTGATGACTCTGCATTAGGTCTCACATAGGAAGTCTTTCTACTCTGATTGGTGAGATGCCAATTATTCTTCACCTTGCTTTATCCCTGGGTATTGTTTGGCTTATTAATTTCTAAAGATTTTTCCCCCTGAATTCTCAAGGCATATATGATCAGTAATCAATCAAAGAGTATAAGGGACCAAATGTTTTCAGAGGCACAGCAATTCCTGTAAGTTAATTCTTCATGGGCAGAAATGAAAGTAAAATAATTAATATTTAAATGACTTAAAATGTATTTACTAAAAAAATAAAATTATTTTAAAACAGGAGCATGTTACAGACAATAGGGTGGTAGGGGCCTGGGAGGGAGCAGGCTATAAAGGGTCAATGGGAAGAAAAAGGGGACATATGTAATACTTGCAACAATAAAGATTAAAAAACAGGAACATGTATTTTAAGTGTTTAATTATGTTAGTTAAAATGTTAACAAATTTAAAAATATATGTCAATAAGAAATTTTATATGTACAATTTGCTCTTCACTTTTCATATTTATTCATGATTTGGAAGAGTAATACATTCTCTATTAATTCAAACTGTTTCTCAGCTGAAATGAATTTGTCAAAGAAGAAAAATATTTCTATAGCAGTAAAAGGAAATATTCTTGTAAAAGTGGATGTTCTATATTTATTTTATTTTTAAATATTTTTATTGATTTTTCACAGAGAGGAAGGGAAAGGGATAGAAAGCCAGAAACATCGATGAGAAAGAGACATCAATCAGCCGCCTCCTGCACACCCCCTACTGCAGATGTGCCCGGAACCTATGTACATGCCCTTGACCGGAATTGAACCTGGGACCTTTCAGTCCCCAGGCCAACGCTCTATCCACTGAGCCAAACTGGTTTCAGCAGATGTTCTATATTATAACAGTTCCCAAGTCCTTGATGAATGTAGATGCTTTAGTGACTTCTTTCTTTTTTATCAGCAGGTCTCCTTAAAATCTCATCAGCAAATTTGTGTTTCTTGAGTGACTTACCTTTAACCCTGAAATCAATCCTATTTATCATAATGGTTAAGTTATTGTTGGAATTTTATGTCTTAGCTAGTCTGCCTTAATAGTTGAGGTTTGACCCTAGAAGCAAGTTTGAGAACTTTGGCAAGACAATGAAATGTAGAATGTACTTTTCTTGCTAATTTGTCAAAAATTTCTAGCATATCTTTTTATATACCATTTTATATAATTAATAGTTATAAGCATAATTCTACAATAGTATTTTGATTTTTAACATATCATAAAACCTTTTAATATAAGGTTCAATGTTCTAATGAAGTGTTTTAGCATAATTAACATATTCTCTAGATGGAAAAAAAGTTTAATCATCTTGCTTTAACTACTCTGATATACTTTCTCAGCACTTCAAAGGAGAAAAAATGAGATTAATAAAAACAAATTCATATTTTGTTGATTGATGGAGGCTTGTCAGTTTAAGGCCTGCCTCTAAATCAACTAAAAAATTCAGAAGCTCTTGTGAAAGGGATACTACAGCTGAAATGGACCAATGGATTGGAGACTAATGGCTCAATCAAGATGCTGAAGTCTGAGATTGGACAGCAGCGTGAGGTTATAAATCCTATAGCTGCTATATAATTGCAGCAGGGCAGGGGGATTGTGAGAAGGGGGAAAATAAGTATAGCACAGGCAGAGAAAAAATCACAGAGTGGTCTTGAAGAATTTGTTAAGGACCAAGAAGAATGACTGAAACCCAGTTCATTCTGATTTAATTCACTTTAAAGGCTCAGTTAATCTATATGAGACAGTATATTTTCAGGGGATGAACGTTTTAGGAGGTAGACAACCGTAGAGTTCTTTGTTGAGTGTCACTTGTGAAACTGATATTTATAATATGATAGCAGTATACTATAACTTTTTATAATTTTAGATCTAACTTCCTATCATCTATTGGGAAGGAATTTGGGGAGAATTATATTCATTAGACATCTTTTTATACCCATATGCTTTGTTGTTCTCAAAAGTTCTGTGGAAACATTATGTAAGCATATTCTAATACATGAAACCTCTAAAGGAAGAATTTATTTTTGTAACAAAGCATATACATATATAAATATATTTGGTTGCATGTATGAAATTACTGATAGTCAATAAGTTTTGACCTACAGAAATAGCAATCTTATATAATAAAAGCCTAATATGCTAAGTTGGAATTGTGCAAGGGATACTACAGCTGGTTGTCTGGTCATTCAACCAATCAAAGCATAATATGCTAATGATATGCTAGGGCCGCTCAAAACTGCTCACTATAATGTGCACTGACCATCAGGGGGCAGACAGTCAACCGGTTGACCAGTTGCTATGACATGCACTGACCACCAGGGGGCAGATACTCTGACCAGTAGGTTAGCTTGCTGGGGTTCCGGCGGATTGGGACTGAGTGGGACAGGCAGGATACGCCCTGAAGCTTTCCCTTGGCCCCTCCCTAGTTGGCCAACCTCCCGCATCCCTCCCTGGCCTCAATTGTGCACTGGTGGGGTCCCTCAGGAGATGTCAAAAGTGCTGGTTTTGGCATGATCCCACAGGCCAAGGGGACCCTACTGGTGTACGAATTCATGCACCAGGCCTTTAGTTTCATATAATTCAACCTGGTATAAGTTCACATCTAAAAATGTTTAAAAACAAGGGTTCTTGCTAAAAAGGTTAAATCCGTTTGACCTTGAGATAGTGATATTGCTATATAAAGGGTTAATAGCTTAGCTTCTGGATCTTACTTTACATTTTGGACTAAAATGAGGAGCTAAAAAACCCTCAAACAAATAACCCTCCTTCAAATGTGTGAGGTTTTCCTACTTTCTTTCTAAATGTCACCATCTGAGAATCTCTCTCCTTTTCTAGCTTAAGAGTCAGATAAAACGTCAATGATTCCTGTGCTTCCCCTACCGTTTTTTGGTTTCATTATTCTCTTGGGTAACTTAACCTCTGGGGAAATATGTATTTTAAAAATTGCAGTTACTATTTTTGATTTTCCCTTTTTGTCAGTGTTTATATATTTTGAAAGTATGTTATTAGGTGCAAACATATTTAGAATTTCTATATTTTACTGTTGAATTAACCCTTTCATTTTTTTTCATTTCTGATAATACTTCTTACCTTAAAACCCATTTTGTCTAAAGTAGATAAAAACTTAATCTGTCAGCAGTAGCCACACATTTCGTGGTCTCAGAAACCCACATAAATCCAATGGCTGCATTAGGGCCTGGCTTCTGCTTTTATAAGTCTTGGTGGAACTTTTAAATATATTAGCTAACATGAAAATATTAAAAAAACAGTTGAGTATATCTGGAGTCATAAAAATACTTTTTAATTGTATTTGGAGATTTTATTTTAAATTCATTCCTCAATTTCTTAGATATTTGTATATACTTTCTTATATACTTTCCTTTTACTTAGGCTAATTGCATAATTTCTAATTTTTATTTAAAAGGATACCTCTGGAGTTTTAAAAGGACCTATGAATACACTTGTGTTATTTTGGAGCATGGACTAAATTTTGTTGCCAAGAGGCTGCTGTTCTGATTTATATGCATATGATTCCAAAGAAATGGATGAGTCCCGGAGAGAAATGAGAGCTGTATAAAATGAGCCCACCTTCACTCATAGAAATGTTATAGACGTTTTCAGAACAGCAATGGTATTGATTCAGTTAAGTAAGAATCAAATGTCTTCCTCAAACAAGCTTGAGTGGATGTAGCCTTTTTTCCCGTCTATGCATAGAAATTATTTACTACTTCAGAAAGAAAAAAATAGTGGTTCGAGTTATGTGAGTAAGTTGTACTAGTCAGGACTCCTTGGTTGCAAGGAACAGAAATTTGTTATCTTAATTTTCAAAAGTTGACCAGGGACTAGGGGGGCCTGTTTGGAAGGCTAAAGGGAACTCATATTAACCAAAGAGCAAGTACCATAACTGAATTGGACTGGGATTCATTGGGCTGGAGCTGCATTCTTGGAGGCTGTGGTGCTTAGCTGATGCCAGTTCTAGGATTTCATGCTGATATTTGGAAAGTAATATCACTTTGCATACCCTTTCTCTCTGTGTACTTTTCGTTGCTCTGAGGCCTGGTATAATCAGATATGGGTTTGAAGATAACCAAGACAGAAAAAGTTGACCAGGACTAGGGGAAGGCTGAATGCAGACCTGTTGGAATGATTCTATGACTGGTTCTAATCAAGATACATGGCTTTTGAATAAGTTAGGTTTTATAATAATGCTAGCACCTACTATGAATGAGGTATAATGCTGAAAATTCTACCCATTTTCATCTTATTTAATCCTCAAATAATAATTTACTGGTGAAGTTGAAAAGACTGTGCTTGTTTTACAGATGAGGAAATGATTGACCCATCATTGATAGATTATAAAATTTTACCAAAAGTTTCTTCTTGCTTTTTAAAGTTATTTTCAATAACAGGACTTTATGGGATAAATTGTGTTCCCTTAAATTTATATGTTAAAGTCCTAATCCCCAGCACCTAAGAATGTGACTATATTTGGTGATTAGAGCCTTTATAGAGGTAATTAATGAGGTCATATGGGTGAGTCCTAATCCAATATGACTGGTGTCTTTCAGAGGAAATTAGGACACAGAGACACAGAGGGAAGATCATGTGAAGACAGTAAGAAGAACGTGACACAAGATTATCCTGTTGACACCTTGATTTGGATTTTTAGTCTCCAGAAATGTGGAGGAGGTTTAAAGAAGTTTCTGTTTTTTTAACCACCCAATTTGTTATAATTTGTAATGGCAGTCCAAACAAACTAATTCAGTGATCATTTAGCATATCTAAAATGGTGGTGTTTTTACACTTTAAGGGTCTACATTGAAAGCTAAAAATCATAGTATATCTTTGGAACCAAAAGAGATAAACAAAGAATGCAGAAAATTATATTCTTTGTAAAATTTAAAAAGAACATGTTAGTTAAATTATAAGGGCCTCAGTATAAATATTTTATCTTCTGTTTTCCTTTTCAAGACTTGAATATATCATTTCTAAATTGTGACCTCATCAGGTTGTGGTAGCTACTTTTAGAGCAGTAATTACAGAAAATTTTCTTGCTCCTATTCACTGATGTTCCAATGTTTATTAGAGACCCAAACCTGTTTGTGTACATTTCTCCATAACTTGCAAAAACTTGGATGAAGGGATAACAGGAATTGGAGAAGAGAACAGTGGTACCTCAAGATATGAGTTAAATTCGTTCCGTAACCTTGAGGTGTGGGAAACTATGAGACGCTGGAGTAGGGGTAAACTGGTGGGCAGCCAGCTGATCTGCGTGATTACTCCTATCTCAAATGTTGCTAGTATTTCAAAGCAAAAATCGCTCGCTTGATGGCTCGTATCTAAAAAATCTCGTATGTTAGGGCACTCGTATCTCGAGGTACCACTGTATGATATTTTCAGCATGCTTTATGCCTATGGTAGCTTTAAATAGTCCACTTGGGCTTGAACAGGAGACTAAATATTCATAAAGGTTTCATCTATGTAATTTGAAATTTTAAATGTGGAACTAGTACCTAACCCCAAAAGTATCATAAAAGTTATACAATAAATTCTTCAGGCAAGCATCTCTTTCTTCCTACTTGTTGCCTTATTGTATGCTCTTAGATGAAGACAACCTGCTTGCTTTATTGTGTCTTATAATATGCATCTTCTTATATATTACTGTTCAAGGTGCACATTCTTTGTCCTGACCTGTGTGTGTGTGTGTGTGTGTGTGTGTATGAGGTTCCTGAATCTTTTGACACTCTTGATCTTTCTGAGTGCTATGGAATTTTGCCAGGGGTATGCTTTTAAATTGAAAGGCATCTGCTAGAAATAATTTTCTCACTTAATTAGTGAAATGATCCTTCAAATGTAATTCAATATTAAATTCCTGTACTATATTGTAGGTTTCACTTTTTAAGAACAATAGACAAAAGTTTCCTATCAACTATGCTTGATGACTGATATTTTAGTTTACCAGTGTAATGAAATGAAATTAGTGATGCCAGATTTGCTTCTCTCTCTTTTTTTTTCATCCTCTTGATTTTTTTCTTTAAAGAAATGACTATTTAAATTAATAGGGTTAGAGAAATGCAGCTGCTGTATGTACTGCATAATTTTGATCTCTTGATTTTCTGGTTTAGTTGGCTAAATCAATATTTAAATAGGAAAATGTTTAAATAGGAAATCAATGTTTAAATAGGAAAATGTCCTGACCAACTGGGAAATGCTTGTGGTTCCTAAATACATTTATGAAGCAACACTTGATAATCTATAATAAAAGCATAATATTCTAATTAGACTGGACAGCTGAATGACCTTCCAGATGTCATTCTGGACATCCTTCTGGATGAAGCTGCAGCAACAGGGCCCAAGAAAAAGGCAGTTAGGGACAGGCAGGCAGGCGAGCAGTTAGAGGTTATCAGGCAGGCAGGCAGAGTGGTTAGGGGCAATCAGGCAGGCAGCAGGCAAGTGGTTAGTGGCAATGGTGCAGGCAGGTGAGTGGTTAGGGGTGATCAGGCTGGCAGGCAGGCAGACAGGTGAGTGGTTAGGAGCCAGCAGTGCCAGATTGTGAGAGGGTGCAGGCTGGACTGAGGGACCCCTTCTCCCCCTGTGCATGAATTTCATGCACTGGGCCTTTAGTTTCTCAAATAAGAGAGTATTGCAATTGCTTAAAATGTGTAACTTTAGCTTTTCTGGAGGGCAGGGAATTTTTTTCCCAATTGTTTTTAGGTGGGGGTTAATTGCTGGTGCTACCTTTTAAAATTTAAGGCCTAAATAACATTAGTTTAAGACAGAGAAATGATAGTTTCCAAAATAAGCAGTTTTTCAAGTATCGTATGATCTCATGCATATGTGGAATCTAAAGAACAAAATAAACTGTTGGACAAAATAGATCCAGAGACATAGAAACATGGAATAGAATGTTGAATCTCAGAGGAAAAGTGGATGTGGGTGGGTGGGAAAAATTAACCAAAGAAGTTGTATGCATATATGCATAACCCATGGACACAGACAGTAGTGAAGTAAAAATCTGGGAATAAGGGATGGAAGTGGGGTGGAAAAAAAATGGGCCATCTGTAATACTTTCAACAAAAAGATAGAAAACACACAAAATAAGCCAGTTTTTAAGAAGGTATTATAGCAATTGATTAGCAAGGAAGAATTAGGACTTGGGGTTGAGAACGTTTCTTGGAGGAATTAAAGCTGATAATCTCTGACAATGCATACTAAGCTAACATTTGTAAACTTCGTTAGTTCACAAATAATAAACTTTTAATCAACATACTGACTAAGACATTTCCATTTTGACAGCTAAATCGGTTGTGCTGATAGTTTCTTTTTAGATGGAAGTTAGCCAAATTTTTCTTTTTAACTGTTGAACCAGGCAATTCTAAGTAGCTTAAAAAAAGGAAGTTGTAAACACAGACCATTTGTTTTTCTCTTCCCACTCTGGAGGGTCTGACTCAAACACTGATTCTACTCACCTGTTATGCCCCTTACCAGGCTCCCTTTGGCAATTGGATATTTGAGTCATTCCCTCTCTTGGCTCCTTCTGCTGTCACTGTCCTGATTAACTTGTGTTAGGGGGGAAATATGATCAGGCAATCTTGGCTATAGCTATGTGACTCATCAGTTGGTTGGACAGAATCAGAAATAATTGAAATGTCTTTTACTCTACTGGAAATGTCTATTGCTAGGTTGCCTTAAGAGTGCTAGAAGGCTGTAAATAACCCTTGGCTCATACTTGAGTCCTCTTCCTTTTAGATCAGAATCTTGGTTGATGTGCAAGCCTTGCTGTCAACATAGAATCATGAGCCTACCTCTAAACCCCTTGATACGAGAGAAGCTCTGCCTGATGGTCTCAATTTCAGTGAAGGTGACATGACTGTCTGCTTAGGCCACAGGATGTTCTGCACTGATGAGAGGCTAGGCTTGTTATGTATGTCAGCTGTGGGCTTAGATAGAGCTTAGCAATTACATTCCAGAAGAGGATTCACTGTGGAAACTATGTTGAGCATGAATACACTTGAGAGTCCCTAAGTCAGGGTTTTATTATGACACCGTGTCCGTGAGAAAGAGGCCATGTTAGAAAAGGAAGAAAAGGGAGAGGTATATAGTGAAAGGTGGAATGTATATGTTTTTAAAATAAAAGAAGTTCTGATGAAATCCTGAGTCCCAACTGTGTTTGGAGGCTTTTAGGCTCTGTGGATGAGGGTAGATATCAAACCACAGACATTGCCTCCAGCTTTTTACAGAACAATTGAATAAGCACTGGATAATTGGGTGACTTGTGGTAAGCTATACTTATAAACTACTAGAGACCATGTGCATAAATTCATTCCCCAGTGGGGTCCCTTGGCCTGGCCTGTGAGATCAGGCCAAAACCGGCTCTCCAACATGCCCCGAGGGGTCCTGGATTGCAAAAAGGCACAGGCCAGGCTGAGGGACCCACACTGGTGCATGATCGGGGCTGGGGAGAAGCAAGCGAGATTGGCTAGCTGAGGAGAGACTGTGGGAGGGCTCAAGGGCATGTCCTGCCCATCTCGCTCAGTCCTGATCTGCCAGACCCCAGCAACAAGCTAACCTATCTGTCAGAATGTCTCCCCCCTAGTGGTCAGTGCGCATCATAGTGAGTGGTTGAGCGGCCTTAGCATATTACGATTTGGTTGATTGAATGGATGACCAGACACTTTACATATTAGGTGTTTATTATATAGGATGGTTCCATTTATAATAGGAAAATATTTGGACCCAATTGGATACCTAAAGCACCCAATAAATTAATAAAATGTAAAAGTGACTTTGAAAGATAAGTATTAAAACTTTAACCCAGGTCACAATAGAGACTAAATATTTATAGCCAACTTAAAAAAATATTTTTTATTGTTTTTACATCCTCAGTATTTACCTGTCTGATTAAAGATTAGGATTTTGAATATGAAAATTAAATGCCAAGTAAGACAGGCCTATGCTATTGTTACATAATGATATTTAAATTTTGTGTTTTAAAAATTTCTTATATTTTTAAGAAATATAAAGGTGCTATATGTAGAGATAGTTGTTGATTTAGAAAACTTGTCATGTTAGGCTTCTTACATGCTTGTCTAGCCTCCTCTTCCTCTCTACTCCATCTCATCTCTACTGCCTATTATTTGTTCCAGTTCTAACCTCTCACCTATCAGCCCCCTCTACCATTATCTGAATGGGAATCCCTGCTTCTGATAATAGGAATTCCTATCAATAGATTGGAATTAGGAAAACTCCTGGTCAGGAACAGTACATTGCCCAACTCTAGGAGGCGACACTCATATAGAATATAATGTGATGGTTTCCCTGTAGGAGGGCCAAACATCTGGCCCTACTCTCACTTCTGGTTTCCTTGGTTGCAGGGAGGTGTGGAATGGATCTATTAATGACACTGTTATGCTACAACTGGCCCTGGGTTTCCTAGATAGAACTTGGATGTCCCATTGAGTAGGTTCTAGAGCTCTTTGTACTGTTATGCTTAGGGGATGTTAGGGAGAAAAAAAGAATTGCATAGGAATCTGTGTGTTTGGATAGATTAGATCCAAAAGCAACAAACTTAGGATGAATCTTTTGGAATAGCCCGCTTTGGTAATGTAATAAAGTGATCATATCATCTATCAAATGCAACTGGTTCCCTTCTTACTTGCTTCTTTTTCTTTAATTGAATTTTTATTACTACTCATCCTATATAATAAAAGCTCAATATGCAAATCAACCAAACAGCAGAATGACTGGTTGCTATAATGTATACTGACCACCAGGGGGCAGACACTCAATGCAGGAGCTGCTCCAGCCTACAGGCTCCAGGCCAGCCAAGGCAGGCGCCAGTAGGGGCCCCCTGATCACCCTGCTGGTTGCCCTACAGATCAGCCCTGATTGCTGGACAGGCCTAGGGACCCTACCCATGCATGAATTTCATGTACTGAGCCTCTAGTATACATATAATAATTTACAGAAATGCATGAATGTAACATTATTATGTATTGAAATTAAATTATATCAATAAAATATATATATGTATATATACACACACACATACATATATATACATATATATATTTTATTGATTTTTTACAGAGAAGAAGAGAGAAGAATAGAGAGTTAGAAATATCAATGAGAGAGAAACATCAATCAGCTGCCTCCTGCACACCTCCTACTGGGGGTGTGCCTGCAACCAAGGTACATGCTCTTGACCGGAATAGAATCTGAGACCCTTCAGTCCACAGGTTGACGCTCTATCCACTGAACCAAACTGATCAGGGCTGTATTGAAAAATTTTGAAGCCTATTTCTTTTATTTTTCTCTTATTTTTGCTGAGCTTCCCTTTCCTTCTATTCTCTTCCTATCCCAACTTTACTCACATCACTCTCTATATCACTTAAGAGGCCAAACTGACAACTGTGTTTTTCTTCATGCTGATATGATTATTGAAAAATACATGATACTTTCATACTCATACATATGCTCATATAACTATATATAAATGTAACACACACACAGGTTTTGGTTAGTATTTCTCTTTCAAAAGGATCACATTATATACTTTTCTGCATTTTGCTTTATAAATCACCTGGTGTTTCTTTTTAATGGCTGTATAATAATTTTGTGATGTGGTTGTGCCAAAGTTATCTAATCACTCCCTGTGGGTGGGGATTCATTTTGTTTCCCATGTTTTGATAGTACAGTATTGCAGCAAACAATCTTGCTCATATTTCCTGTGGTTAATGGTAGTTAGATAATAGTACTTTTCATTTATGTGGGATAGATCCCTAAGAGTGCCTTGATTCTGTTGAAATACATGAAGATTCTTAAGTTTAAATATATATATTTCCGGGTTGGTTTCCCCAAAGGATTTAATATTTCATTAATATTCTTACCAGCCATGTGGCAGCAATATACATGATCAGATTTTTTTTTTCATTTTTGCCTAGTAGCTCTTTGTTATTTTAATATGAATTTTCTGAACTGCTAGTTTATTTTAATACTAGAGGCCCAGTGCATGTATTTGTGCACATTGAAAGGAAACTAATTAGAAAAAAACATTTTAATATTGCTATTTGTCCTTTCTTTATAATAGAAGTGTCAACCAAATTCATGATTGACAATGGCAGGTTAAAACACAATTGTGTGATTGGCACCAGCACAAACTTTAAATGTGTTGTGCAGGCATGAGTCAACTTAGCCTTTTATATATTTATTTTATAAACTTACTTAATTAGACCTTTCTGATTTAGCTAAACTTTTTCCAGCCCAGTGAAGCACCCCAACTTCTCTTACAGGTAATTGTCAGCAACACAGCAACATGAAGCAGATTATTATTGTAGATCATGCAGGGAAAACAAAGGATAACATATTTAACTACAGCAGTGTTTGACTATATTCTGTGCAGTGAAAAAACCTGAAGTCATTTGCAAGGTCCACCATTTCCTACTTCTTTTCAGTTGGGTGAAGTTTCTAAGCTTTCTAAATCAATGTTTTCCAGCTAATGAAGACAAAATAGGGTTCCACCAAATCTCCTATTTACCTACTTCAGGACTTCTGTGAGGATCAAATGAGATGAGGCACAGGAGAACGCTTCACGGATAGTTGGTTAAAGTGTAAAATGTTTCCACCTGGCTATAAAGCAAGTCATGTTCCTGGGCTGAAGAAACTCCAAGGAGGCTAGTTGCTCGGGGGAGGAAGCTGGGCTGGGGTGGGCTGAGCTGGGCTGTGGGTTGCATTTTGTGCCATGGAGTCTTGGCAATGTCAGTTGTATTTGGTGGGCTGTTGCTCTTGGGTGGTGTCAGGGCCTTTGTCCCACTTGGGGGGGAAGTCAAGTGTTGCTTTGTGGGCTCCAGGTTCACGGCGCCAGTGTGTGTCATGGCAGCTCCTGTGTTGAGCGTCTGCCCCTTGGTGGTCAGTGTGAATCATAGTCACCAGTTGGACAGTTGGACACTTAGCATATTAGCCTTATATATATATAGCTATCTCTTGGTTTTGTTTTTCTCTGAATTGCCTATGCTTCCCAACTTGCCCATATTATGATTGGGTTGTTTTCCAGATGTAAATTTGGAAGACAGTAACTATATTAATGATACATGTGCTCTATTTCCGCCATTGCTTGCATTTTCCCCCCACATTGATTGTTTAATAGATGATTTGCTTTCTTTTCCTAAACATTTGGGAAAAATAGAGCCAAATAGTTTTCTTTGTTTTTATACCTTCTTAATGTCCAATTTTATTTAAAAGGCTTTTATGCACCTACACTGTATAGCCTGTATATAGCTTTTTATTTTTTTGTAGAATTGTAATTAGATATTTTTTGCTCTTAAATTTTTAATAAAACTGGTATTTAAAGAACAATTTAATTATTTATTTTTTTCACTTTTTTAATTGTTTAAAGTATTACAAATAATAGTACATATGTCTCTCTCCCTCTCCCCCCTCATTGACCTTCCCCTGGCCTTCCCTAATCCCCCAGTATGTGCCTTCACGTGCCCCTCCCCATCCCAGTGAATTGTATCCATTGATTATGCTTAAATAAATGCATACATGTCCTTCGGTTGATCTTTTACAGTCCCTTTCCCCAATCTCCCCTGCCTTTCTGCTGTAGTATGACAGTCTGTTCAATGCTTCTTCGCCTCTGTATCTGTTCTGCCCACCACCCATGATTCTTGTCTTTAAAAACATCTTGCCTCTGCAGACTAGAAATAAAGAACAAAAAAAATGTTTGAGGCCCAATTTCAATGTCCAACAGTTCTGAGTCTCAGTTTCAATGTTCAGCAGTTCGTGTACACATCAGCAATGGTATCTGGATAGTGGACAAATGGTGGCAATGCAAGTCTGACCCTCTCTGATTTGGTCCTAGGCAACCTGTAGTGACACACAGCTGCTGACTGATAGCATGGCAAGGCGTCATCAGCGTCTTCCATCTCTGGACTGTTCCTCCTCTTGTCTTCATGGTTGGAGCAGACCTGTTAATTCCTCTTTGTTGCAGGAGTCTACTTGGTCTTGGAGTTGTTTTCTGACAGTAGGTAAACATATTCTTGACCAAAAGTTAATAAAGGAATCTTTTCTATGAAATTGAATTTGGATCCTTTTTATTTTTGCCCAAACGATTTTCCTTTGGCTTATTTTGACACCATGTGAGTTTTTCATGGGTGTCTTGTGCTTTGGATATGGAGGTCCCAGGGTCTGAGGGTCTGCAGCTGTGGCAGCAGGATTTTAGCTGGAGTGGCTGCTGGGTCACAGGGCAGTTCCAAGGCCTGTCTAATTGGTGGTGTTGATGAGTCCCTAATGAAAGGCCATTTTCCCCCTTCAAGATGTCATGGACTCTGTGCCTGAGTACCCACAACTTAATTTTTTATTGAAATTGTATATGTATTTGTCCCATTAAATTCTTAAATACCTTGGCATCAATTTTGGATTCTCTATTCTGTACATGTGGTCTTCGTCTCTTCATGGGCCAACACCCTGATGACAATCATTGTTAGCTTTATAGAATTATCAGATAGAAGGTAGGAAAAATCTCTGCCATTTTTCTGTTTTAAAAACTTGATGATTTTCTGGGATTTATTTCTTCACGGAAATTTTATGATCATTTTATTCAGTTATAAAAACCTTAACTTATCAGTATATATTTACATATGTATGTATGTGTATATATCTGTGTATATGTTTGTGTGTGCACACATGCATGTGCATATATCACCCATGATACATATGTATGTGGATGTACTATATATTTATCATCTATGATAACATTTATGTTGTTTTTTATAATATTTGGAAAATTTATATTTATTTTAAGAAGAAAGTAGTTATTTTTAAAATTTAAATTCTTTATTGTTTAAAATATTACATAAATCTCCTTCCCCCCCCCACTGACTTCTCCCTAGCCACCCCCCCATCACATGCTCTCAACACCCCCTCTTCCCACCCCCCGCGCCCAGTCTGTGTCCATTGGTTAAGCTCATATGCATGCATACAAGTTCTTTAGTTTATCTCTTACCCCCTCACCCCTGGCCTTCCCTCATAGATTGGACAGTCTGATGCTAAAAGAAAGGCGTTTTTTTTTTCTTTCTTCTTTTTGTGCTATCTTTACCAGTTTTTGAAGTAAAATTTATACAGGATTTATAAAATGAATTAGAACTCTATTTTTCTTTGGCCTGGATTAGTTTAATTAACATTATTTTATTTTTAAAACTTATCATTCAGTTAACTTTAGTTTTGGTGTACTATACCATGAATTTTAACACATGCAATTTATGTAACTACAACTATAATCAGGATATGGAACAGTTACATCATTCCAAAAAAACTCCCTTGAAAATCCTTGCTCCAACTGCTAGCCCCTGTCAAACACTGGTTTGTTCTCTACCACTATAAATAGAGTCTTTTCAAGAAAATTAGGAATCAGAATATACACTCTTGAGACTGGCTTCTCTGAGACTGACTTCTTTACTTAGCATTATGTCTTTGAAAGTCATCCATGTTGTTGTGTGAATCAGTAGTTTCCTGTTTATTCATTCAGTTGTTGAAACACTTTTGGGTTGTTTCCAATTGTTTCTGATTATGAATAGAATTGCTATAAACATTCATGTACAGGTTTTTATGTAAACCCAAGTTTTAATTTCTCATGGGTAAATACCTAAGTGTGGGATGGCAGGGTTTTGTAAGGTAGGTGTCTGTTTAACTGCGAAACTGTTTTCCAAAGGGGCTGCATCATTTCCATTGGCAGTGCATAAGAGCTCCAGTTGTTCAGCATCATTACCAGGACTCAGTATTTCCAGTATTTTTAATTTTTGCCATTCTAATAGGTGTGCAATGGCATTTCATCTTAATTTTAATTTGTATTACCCTAATGGCTAATGATGTTTGGCTTATCCACAGGACCCCTTTGGTGAAGTATCTAATTCACATCTTTTGCCCATTAAGAATTTGTTTTTCAATTATAGTTTACATTCAGTATTATTCTGTATTAGAGGCCTGTTGCACAGATTTGGGCACTGGTGGGGTCCCTTGGCCTGGCCTATCGGGATCAGGCTGAAACTAATTTCTGGGTTCAGGGTGTGGGTGAAGCAGATTCAGGGCCAACAGTGCCCCAGCAGTCCGCTACTGGTCAGAGCATCTGCCACCTGATGATCTTGAACATCGTAGCTACTGGGTGAACAGTCGAGTGGTTGGATGGTTGCTTAGGCTTTTATATATATATATATATATATATAGATTAGTTTCAGGTGTATAGCATAGTGGTTAAATAATCATGTACTTTATTATTTATTTATTTTTAAAGTATATTTTATTGATATTTTACAGAGAAGAAGGGAGAGGGATAGAGAGTTAGAAACATTGATGAGAGAGAAACATCAAACAGCTGCCTCTTGCAAATCTCCCACTGGAGATGTGCCCTTAACCAGAAGCAAACCTGGGTCCTTTCAGTCCGCAGGCTGACACTCTGTCCACTGAGCCAAACTGGTTTAGGGCAATCATGTACTTTAGAGAGTGGTCCCTCAATATTTCAAGTACCCATTTTTAAATTCGATTGTTTTCTTAGTGTTGAGTTTGTATATTTTTGTTAAAATGTCTTTTTGGATTAGTTATCTGCAAATGTTTTCTTTCAAATTGTGTCTGGTCCTTTCAGTCTCCAAACATTGTCTTTCAAAGAGGAAAAACTTTAATTGTGATGAAGTCTGAATTATCAACTTTTAATTTTATGGACTGAGCTTATGGTATCATACCCGTGAACTCTTAACTCCAGGTCATGAAAATTTTCTGTTTTGTTCTAAAATTTTTATAGTTTTATGCTTAAATTGAGATCTATGACCTAATGCAGTGGTCAGCAAACTCATTAGTCAACAGAGCCAAATATCAACAATATAACGATTGAAATGTTTTTTTGAGAGCCAAATTTTTTAAACTTAAACTTCTTCTAATGCCACTTCTTCAAAATAGACTCTCCCAGGCCGTGGTATTTTGTGGAAGAACCACACTCAAGGGGCCAAAGAGCTGCATGTGGTTCATGAGCTGCAGTTTGCCAACCATGGATCTAATACCATTTTGAGTATTTTTTTGGTATAAAGTATACTGAACTTTTATAATTACATTTTTATTAGACTTAGGTTTACTTTTTTTGCATATAGATGTCCAATTATTCCAATACAATTTGATGAAGTGACTTTCCTTTCTCAATTATATTTGTTTTGTACTTCAATAAAAATTCAATTGGCCATACTTATTTTGCTCTATTGATACACTTACTATTCTATTCCATTGATATACGTATCTACTCCTTTTTATACACAGCATTTTAAAAAATCTTTATTATTGAAAATATTACAGATATTCCAGTTTTCCGCCATTAATCCCTTGTAGCCTGCACCCAGGCCCTGCCCTAGGCTTTCATCACACTATTGTCTGTGTCCATGGGTTATGCATATATGCATACAAGTTCTTTGATTAATCTCTTCACTCTCATCCACCTTCCCACTTCCATCTTACCTCTGAAATTCAACAGTCTATTCCTTGCTTCTATGTTTCTGGATCTATTTTATCAGTTTATCTTGTTCTTTAGATTCCACATGTGAGTGAGATTATGTGATACTTGTCTTTCTCTGACTAGCTTACATTGCTTAGCATAATACTTTCCAGGCCCCTCCATGCTGTCTCAAAAATAAAGAGATCCTTTTTTACTACTGCATAGTATTCCATGCTGTAAATATACCACTGGTTTTTTATCTGCTCATCTACTCACAGGCACTTGGGCTGTTTTCAAATCTTAGCTATTGTAAATTGCACTGTTATGAGCATAGGGGTACACATTTTCTTTCTGAATTTCTTAAGTTATATTCCTAGAGGTGAGATCACTGGTTCAAATGGCAGTTCCATATTTATTTTTTTGAGGAAACTCCATACTGTTTTCCATAATGGTTGCACCAGTTTGCATCCCACCAGTGGTGTACTAGGGTTCTTTTTCACCAGCACTTGTCATTTGTTGATTTGTTGATGGTAACCATTCTGATTGGTATGAAGTGATACCCTATTATCATTTTAATTTGCATATCTCTGGTGATTAGTGACTGAGTATTTTTACATATATTTCTTGGCCATCTGAATGCCCACAGTACACAGTATTTTGATTAATGTAGTTTTATAGTATGTCTAAAAATTAGATAGTATGATTCTTCTAACTGGCGTTCCTCAAAAAATGTCTCTTCCAGTTTCCTTCTCTTCCTATGTAAAATTTAGAATCAGATTATCTATACAAAAATACTGGCTGAAATTTTGATTGGAAATGTATTAAACCTATAGACCAGTTTGGGGAAAATTGACATCTTTACTATGTTGAGCTTTCCAGCCAGCCTTCCTGTGGTTCTGGATGATGTGCATTTTGTCTTTTAGTTGTAGTTTTGAAATTGTTGTGCGAGCCAGCAGTTTAGGTGTTTCCCTATGCCGCCATCTTGGTTTCTCATTTTGGTTTTGATTTGCATTTCCCTGTCAATTAATGATGTTGTGCACTTTTTCACATATTGTCATCTTTTGAAGAATGGCTACTCTTCACATTTTTAATTGGGTTATTATTTTTGCTATTGAATTGTGTGAGTACTTTGCATATTTTCATATCAGTCCCTTATTGCATACATGGTTTGCAAATATTTCCTCCCATTCAGTAGGTTCTCATTTCATTTTTTAAAATGTTTTCCTCTGCTTGCAGGAGTCTTTTAGTTTGGTTTAATCACACCTATTTCTTTTTTTTTTTTCATTGCCTTTTCTTTCAGCATCACAACAAAAAAATAACTGCCAAGACCAATGTCAAAGAGATTATACCTATGTTTCCTTTGAGGAGTTTTAGTTTAATGTTTTATGTTCAAGTCTGCAATCCCTTTTGAATTTTAGTTAATTCTTACTTTCAACTTTATTTTATCCCAGTATAATGTGCAAATTTTTTTTTGCCAATAGAATATAGCTTGTTTAAAGTCAATTAGATAGTCTCTCTCCTTCCTGGAAGAATTTCATTCATGTAGTAATCAATATACTTGAGTTTTTCTTTACTTTATGGTTATTATTTAGTTTTACATTGGTTGGTCTTTTTATTTTTGTTCTTTACTATTTTTTATTTCATATTTTTACTGTATTTTTTCTATTCTTTAAAAATTCTTTATTGTCAAAAATATTAAATATGTCTCCTTTCCCCCCCATTGACCTCTCCCCACCTGCTCCACACCTAGCACATGCCCTTACTCCCCTACTGTCTGCATCAATTGGTTATGCTTATGTGCATGCGTACAAGTCTTTTGGTTCATCTCTTACCCATCGACTGCACCCCTCCTGCTGTCAAGCACTGTCCTCCCCTGCCTTCCCTCTGAGGTTTGTTGGTCTGTTCTATGCTTCTGTCTCTGTATCTGTTTTTTGTTCATCAGTTTGTGTTCATTGTATTCTACAAATGAGTGAGATCATGTGAATTTATCTTTCTCTAGCTGCCTTATTTTGCTTAGCATAATGCTGTCCAGGTCCATCCATGCTGTTGCAAATGTTAAAAGTTCTGTATTTTTTACAGCATCATAGTATTTCATTGCATAGATGTACCACAATTTTTTAATCCACTCATCTGTTGATGAGCACTTAGGCTGTTTCCAAATCTTAGCTGTTGTGAATTGTGCTTCCATGAACATAGCATTGCATATATTCTTTTTGATTGCTGTTTCTGATTTCTTGGGATATATTCTTAGAAATGGGATTACTAGGTCAAATGGGAGTTCCATTTTTAATCTTTTGAGGAAACTCCAGACATGGCTGCACCAGTTACATTCCCACTAGGGTTTCCTTTTCTCCACATCCTTACCAACACTCATCATTTGTTGATTTGTTGATGATAGCCATTCTTACAGGTATGAGATGGTACCTCATTGTCATTTTGATTTCTGTCTCTCTGGTGATCAGTGACGTTGAGCATGTTTTCATGTAGGTACTCTTGAAAAGTGTCTATTTAGGTCCTTTGTTCATATTTTTTATTGGATTGTTTATCTTCCTATTTTTAAGTTGTATGAGTTTCCTATACATTTTGGAGATTAAACTTTTATCGGATGTAACATTGGCATATATGTTCTTCCAGGCAATAGTCTCACTTATTTTCTTGATGGTTTCCTTTGCGGTGCATAAGCTTTTTATCTTGATGCAGTCCCATTTGTCTATTTTATCCTTAGTTTCCATTGTCCTTATAAAGATATTTCTATGAGATGTCTATTTTGCTGCCTATGGATTCTTCTCAGATTTTTATGGTTTCCCATTTTACATTTAAGTCTTTTATCCATTTTGAGTTTATTTATTTGTGTAGTGTAAGTTGGTGGTTTAGTTTCATTTTTGTGTTTTATCTGTCCAATTTTCCCAACATCATTTATTGTCATGATTCTATTATATGATCTTGCCTTCTTTGTCAAATATTAATTGAGCATAATGGCTTGGGTTGATTTCTAAGTCTGTTCTTATGCTAGTACCAGGCAGTTTTGAGAACAATGGCTTTGTAATATAGTTTGATATCTGGTATTGTGATCCCTCCAACTTTGTTCTTCTTTCTTAGGAATGCTGCAGCTATTTGGGGTATTTTTTATTCCATATAAACTTTTGGAGAATTTTTTCTAGGTCTGTGAAATATACCATTGGTATTTTAATGGGGATTGCATTGAATCTATAGATTGCTTTGGATCGTTTGAACATTTTAATGGTGTTAATTCTAGAAATCCATGAACATATCAGTAGTATATTCTTCCATTTGTTTATAATCTTCCTTTATCTTTTTTTTCAGTGTCCTGCAGTTTTCCAAGTACAGGTCTTTTACCTCCTTAGTTAAGTTTATTCCTAGGTATCTTAATTTTTTGTTGTTGCAATGAAAAATGGTGCTGCAATCTTTTGCACTGAGGATTCAGGATCTGGAGAAGGGGCTGCACATAAACGGATAAACTAGACAAAAAATATAAATTTAGAAGTCTCTAGCAGAGAGGTTTCCTAAATGCCTGGACCCATTAGCTTTTTATTTATTAGAATACACAATTGTCCTTTAGCAAAGCATATCAGTAGTAAGGTTTGGTAAACAATAAAGGATTATCAGGTTAGGGCAGTGGTTCTCAACCTTCCTAATGCCACGACCCTTTAATACAGTTCCTCATGTTGTGGTGACCCCTAACCATAAAATTATTTTCGTTGCTACTTCGTAACTGTAATTTTGCTACTGTTATGAGTCGTAATGTAAATAGCTGATATTCAGGATGTATTTTCATTGTTACAAATTGAACATAATTAAAGCATAGTGATAATCACAATTAGATATTGTGAAATATTTATTTTTAATTACAAATAAATACAATTTTGTCTTGAAGCATGGTGTAGCATGGGTAACAGTCTTAATATAACAACAGTAAACTACATTACTACATTTTCCGATGGTTTTAGGCGACCCCTATGAAAGGCTCATTGATCCCCAAAGGGGTCGAGACCCACAGGTTGAGAACTGCTGGGTTAGGGGATTGCCTTCAGCCATTCAGCCAGCAACTGGGTAATACAATGCTGATTTTCAGATCTGTTGAATATTAAAGTTTATTAACCTTCTAAAGGACTTCTCCTATTTATATGTTAACTACTGCTGGTCTTTGCCTCCAGCAAAATGGGATTATTTTTTTAGTTTCTCTGTGAGTTCATTATTGGTATATAAAAGTGCCAAAGTTTTCTGGTGTTAATTTGTATCCTGCTACATTGCCAAATTCATTTATTAAGTCTAGTAGTTTTTTGATGGAGTTTTTAGGGTTTTCTATGTATAGTATCATGTCCTCTGCAAATGATGACAGTTTTACTTCATCTTATTCAATCTGGATATCTTTTATTTTTTCTTCTTGTCTGATAATTATAGCTAGCACTTCCCATACTATATTGAACAGAAGTGGTGAAAGTGTACATTCCTGTCTTGTTCTTGTTGTTAGGGAAAATGGTTTTAGTTTTTACCCATTCAGTATGATGTTGCCTATAGATTTGTTATATAAGGCTTTTGTTTTGTTGAGGTATGATCCCTTTATTCCCACCTTGCTGAGAGTTTATATAAAAAAAGGGTGTTGAATTTTGTCAAATGCTTTTTCTGCATCAATTGATAGAATCATGAGGTTTTTGTCTTTCATTCTGTTTATGTCATGTATCATATTTATTGATTTGCAGATATTGTACCAGCCTTGCATCCCCAGAATATATCTCACTTGATAATGGCATATGATATTTTTAATGTACAGTGGTACCTCGAGATGCGAGTTTAATTCTGTAACCTTGAGGCGTGGGAAACTATGAGACGCTCAAGTCTCGGTAAACTGGTGGGTCATGTGCAGCTGGCAGATCCACACGATTACTCGTATCTCAAATGTTGCTCGTATTTCAAAGTAAAAATCGCTCGCTCAACGGCTCATATCTCAAAAATCTTGTATGTTAGGGCACTCGTATCTCGAGGTACCACTGTATTGTTGTATCTGATTTACTAATATTTTCTTGAGGATTTTAGCATCTATGTTTGTCAGGGATATTAACCTATAATTCATATTCATTCATTCTCTCTTCTCTCTCTCTCTCTCTCTCTCTCTCTCTCTCTCTCTCTCTCTCTCTCTCTCCCTCTCTCTCTCTCTCTCTCTTTCTCTCTATTTGTAGTGTCTTTACTTGGTTGGGGATTAGAGTAAAGTTGGCTTCATAAAAAGTGTTGGGAAGTGTTCCTGCCTCTTGAATTTTCTTGGAATAGTCTGATGAGAATCAGTGTTAGTTCTTCTTTGAATGTTTGGTAAAATTCTCCTGTAAAGCCATCTAGATCAGGGCTTTTGTTTGCTGGAAATTTTTTGATTACTACTTCAATTTCATCAGTTGTTATCACCCTATTCAGGTTTTCTGATTCTTCCTCATTGAGTTTTGGAAGTTTATATTTTTCTAGAAATATGGCCATTTTGTCTAAGTTATCCAATTTGTTGGAGTAGAATTATTTGTAGTATTTTTTTTTTTACAGTCCTTTGTGTTTCTTTGGGATTGATTGTTACTTCACCTTTTTCATTTCTGATTTTGTTTATTTGACTCCCTTTTCTGTGTTTCTTGGTCAGTCTGGCTAGAGGTTCATCAATCTTATTTATCCTTTCAAAGAACCAGCTCTTGGTTCTATTGATCTTTTTTGTTGTTTTTTTTTAATCTTTTTTGAGTTTTTTTTGTTGTTGTTGTTTTTCATTTGTTTTTACTCTGATCTTTACTATTTTTTTTCCTTCTACCTACTCTGGGCTTTTTCTGTTGCTCTCTTTCAAGTTCTTTCAGTTGTCAAGTTAGATAAATTATCAGTTTTTCCTGTGATGTAGGCCTATAGTGCTATGAACTTCCCTCTCAGTACTGCTTTCAATGAATCCCAGCTTTTTTTCCATTTGGCTGAAAATTTTATTTCTAGTTCTTCACTTTCAGTCTGTGTGAGTTCTTTATTCTGACATGAATCTCTTGCAGAGAGCATATGTAAGGGTCATGTTTCCTTATTCATCGTTTCCTTATGTCTTTTGATTGGAGCATTTGATCCATTTTCATTTAAGGTAATTATTGGTATGTACTTTTTTGTTGTCATTTTTATTCTTTATTCCTCTGTTACTTCTTCCCTTTCTTTTTCTCCATTTTCTAGCAGTCCCTTCAGCATTTCTTGCATTTCTGTCTTAGTGGTAATAAAATCCTTAGCCTTTTTTTTTGTCTGCAAAGCTCCTGATTTCCATTTCTATTTTGAATGATAGTCCTGCTGGATAGAGTATTATTGGATTCAGTCCCTTGCTTTACATCAATTTGTATACTTCATTCCAATTCCTTCTGGCCTGATGTGCGTCTGTTGAGAAATCAGTTGATAGTCATCTGGCCAGTGTGGTTAAGTGGTTGAGCACTAACCTATGATCCAGGAGATATGGTTAGATTCTCAGTGAGGGAACATGAGTTGTGGGCATGGTCCCTAGTGTGGGGTGTACAGGAGGCAGCTGATCACTGATTCTCTTTCATCATTGATGTTTCTCTCTCTCTCTCCCTTTCGGATATTAATACAAATATTTAAAAAAAAAGAGAAAAAAAGAAATCTGATAGTCTAATTGGAGATCCCTTGTAGGTAACTTTCTGTTTCTCTCTCGCAGCCTTTAAGATTCTTTGTTGTTGATGTTTGCCAATTTAATTATGGTGTGTCTTGGTGTCAATATGTTTGGGACTTGGTGTGCTTCTTGGACTTGTGTAGCTTTTTTCCTCCCAGTCAGGAAAATTTCCTGTTATTATTTCTTCCAATAGGTTTTCTATTTCTTGTGCAACTTCCTCTCCTTCTGGCACCCCTATTATGTGGGTATTGTTTTGTTTCTTGTTGTACCAAAGTTTCCTTAGACTCTCTTCCTGTTTTTAAGTGTTTGTTTTTTTTTCTTTCTTCCAGTTACTGCTCAGCTTGGGTGTTTTTTCTACCTTGTCTTCGAACTCACTGATTCAATCCTCAGATTCTCCTAATCTAATGTTGAAACCTTGCAGTGTGTTCTTTATTGCAACTATCTAATTAGTTCCTCTTGATTTTTACACATGTTGGTGAATTTCTTATCCAGCCTTTTGAACATTCATATAACCATTATTCCGAATTTTTCTCCTGACAAATTGCTTGCCTCCATTTCATTTATTTCCTTTTCTGGTGGTTCCACCTTTTCTTTCATATGAGTTTGGGTTTTTGTTACCCCATTTTAGCTGTTCCTTTGTGATTATTTCTGTGCATTTGATCGAACTGCTATGCCACCCAGATTTTTTGGATTTGTCTTATGTAGAGTGTTTTGTAGTAAGTCTCTCAGGCCTTCTGACTGAGTATTCTAGAGATGACCCCCTACTTAAGATATTTTGGTTCTCTTGATGTAAGTCTTGAATGTTATTGTCCAGTTTATGGATGGAGTCTCCTCTCAGGGTGTCTGATTTTGTGGCTTGCTCTCTACCACATTGTCCCAACTGTTGTGGAGGTACAACACAACAAAACACAACATGACGCAATGGAACAGAACATGAAAGTACACAAGACACTTATAACCCCAATAAAATTGGCCACCAAAGAAAAGAGAATTAGGAGAGAGAAAAAAGAGAAAAAGTGATAGCAAAGAAAGATAACATGAAAAGAAAAAAGATAGAAAGAGATAAAGATAAAAGAATAAAAAAGGAAAGAATAAAGGGAGAAAACACAACCAAACAAGTAAACCAAAAGCCCAAATGAAAAATACCCAGAATAGGAGAGTCGGGGCAGGGCAGAATCTGTAGAAGCAGAGCTAAAATTCAGAAAATAAGGTTAAGGAATTGGATGAATAGGGAAAAGGACCACAGTTTAGTATAGAGGAAGGAGAAAAAGATGGAGAAGCAGAAATCATAAAAACCTGTATTTATTTACTTATTTTTTTAAAAAAGGAGACTAGAGAACAGATGGGCATTAATTTAGGAAGTGAAACTAATGAAAAAATTGGAAGAAAAAAGCAAAAGAGGAGAGGAAAGGAAATTGAGTAGCAAAGAAAGAGAAAAGAGAAGGGTAAATGGAATATGAGCAGGGAAGAGGAAATTTTATAAATAAATAAGCCAACAGAGACTACAATAATAATAACATTGATAAAGTAGATAAAGAAGATCAATTTGTAACAATGGATAAAAGGAACAGTAAGAGAAAAGCTAAAGCAGGGAAAGGAGGAGAAGAAAAACAGGATGAAAAAGGGAGAAGTGAGGAAGAAAAAGTTAAAATAAGAGAAAAATCAATAAAAAGTAAAAAAAAATAACAAAATAACAAAATTAATAATAATACTAAAACAGATAAAAAAATAAAATTGAAGTGTCTTTTGATTCATTCATGTTTTAATGCCCTGTAAGGCTTGGTTTAGGACTCTACTCTTCTGTCTGCCAATTCTGGGCTTCCTGTTAGGTAGTTAGGTGTTGACCACTGACAGGCATTGATTTGGCATTTAGTACTGTGTTGAACTCCAAGCTATCCACTACTCCTCTGCTTGTGTCTGTCTCCACAGGCCTTGGCTGCAGGCTGGCAGAACCCATCTGCCTGCTTTGCCAGTTTGCCATCTGTCAATCTTAATCACTCAAGTGTCTGTTTCTGACAGGGCTTTAGGTAAGGGTGGTGCCTTTTCACTTTACAGGAATCATATTGTTTTGTTTTTCCTCAAGCAAGAACTAGTTTTCCATGAATGACCGAAAATATTACTTTAGCCTTGGTGGAGACCAGTGGGGTTGACTGGCAAACTGGAGTTTTTATCAATCTGATTTCCAGAATAGTGTGGTGGACAGCCCCTCTTCCAACCAAGTCACTGAGGGCTCCTTGGAGCTATTCAGAGCCTATTTATTTATTTATTTATTGTATAACTCAAAATGCAGTTAGGGTATGGCATGCTGTATTATCTGCCTTGAGGCTACTTGGAGGAGTTAGTTCTTTAAAAGAGAAATGGCCACTTAGGTTTGGAAGGCAGGAATATCCCAATGCCCGATTACTGGTCATGTGTCCCTGCCCTATTTCTTTCCAAAACCTCTCCTCAGGCTCCATAAGTCTGGGCCTATCTCTGCTCTATAACCTCAGGTGAGTTCTTGCAACTGAAAAGTGCTGTGTTCTGGCTTTAGTGAATAAAAGCAAAACAACCATGAGACTGTGGTTTCTCTTTCGCTGGCACCATGCTGCTCAGGCCACTTTTTAGGTTGCATGTCAGGATGCAGCCTTTTGAGACTCTGGTCTTAGGTCTAGATTCCCCAGGTGCCAGCAGCCTTGTGGCTTTTCCTTTTCTCAGTTGGTATTATGCCTGTTGCCAAGGGACATGGCTTTGGTGCAATGCAGCTTCCACCTCACTCCTCGCAGCCTGGTGGCCAGGTGACCCTCTCCCGACCAGAGAGAGGTTCCTATAATTTCCCAGGTGTCTTCTGCCCTTCCTCGTTGATAATTGTCTCATCAGCTGTATCTAATTTGTTAATTCTGGGCGGATGCTCTCCAATTTAGTTGTTTTTCCAGTCTGAACTAGGTGTACAACACATCTGTCTATTTGGTGACCATCTTCTTTCTCTTATTTTCTTGATCAAATCAATAGTCACTTATTTTCTTGAATTAATATGATACTTTATATTATTGTGATCTATTATTTATATTCTACCTTTCTAAACTATGATAAATACACATTTCTTTATGTATGTAAAACAAGATACTGGTGAGGAGAAAACCAAGATGGCAGCATAGATGAATACCTAAATTGCTGCCTCGTATAACAATTTCAAAACTACAACTAAAAGACAGAATGGACATCATCCAGAACCACAGGAAAGCTGGCTGAGTGGATATTCTACAACTTGAAGGGAAGAGAGGGGCTCACGGAGATTCAGAGGAGCTGCAAAAAGCTGAGGTACAGAGACACGTGCATGGAAAGGACAGCTGGCTTTCTCTAGCAGGAGGGAGATGGAAACTCCCAACTGCATGGAACCCCACTTCTGACTGCACTGAACCCAAGTTCCAGGAGAGCCTCATACGAGGGAGTCTGGACTGTTGTGGAAAGGGAGGAGTGCAGGGAAACTTATGGGAGCCATGAAAGACAGAGTTCTGGAAGTGCGCATGAAAGTGTGCACACAGAGGGCTGACTGCTGATTGTGCCGCTGGCTTTCTCTGGCGCAGTGGTTCTCAACCTTCCTAATGCCCCGACCCTTTAATACTGCTCCTCATGTGGTGGTGACCCCCAACCATAAAATTATTTCCGTTGCTACTTCATAACTGTAATTTTGCTACTGTCATGAATTGTAATGTAAATATCTGATAGGCAGGATGTATTTCATTGTTACAAATTGAACATAATTAAAGCATAGGGATTAATCACAAAAATAATATGTAATTATATATTGTGAAATATTTATTTCTAATTTCAAATAAATGAAATTTTGTCTTGAATCGTGGTGTAGCATGGGCAACAGTCTTCATATGACAACAGTAAACTACATTGCTACACTTTGTTACACCGAGGAGCGGTCTGTTGGTTCCTAAGACCATGGGAAATATGTGTTTTCTGATGGTCTTAGGCGACCCCTGTGAAAGGGTCCTTTGACCCCCAAAGGGGTCGCGACCCACAGGTTGAGAAGCGCTGCTCTAGCGTGAGGAAGACAGAGCCTCCCAACTGTGCTGAGATCGGACTGCACTGAATTCCAGTGTTGGGCATGACCCTGGGGACCCAGACTCATATGGATCCTCAGAGTGCATGGAAACTCAGGGGAGCCAGGGGGCAGACATCTGGAGGTGCATGAGCGTGACTGTGCACAGAGAGGGCTGCAGCGATTACCATGGTACACTGAGACCCAGGGCTGATGGGAAGCCAAGGCTGTTTGCACAGCCCTGAGACTGCCCGATCCAAGCCTAGCACAGAGGCTTTTGCAATCTTGTAAGTCTTAAGGCTGAGTCCAGCACAGCACAGAAGTTCTCCTGGCATTGACACAGCTGATCCTCACAACCAATTGGCTTGGAGGTCAATTCCCCCACAGTGATGCCAACAACAATTAAGACTTAACTACAACAAGGCTGTACACACAGTCCACAAAGGGGTGAACCAAGAGAATCCACCTCAGGCAACTGGGGAGGCAGAGCTACTGGGCCACATAGGACATCTAGCACACAAAGCTACTCTACCAACTCAGAGAAGCAGTGAAAATGCTGAGACAAAGGAATAGATCACAAACAAAATAAATAGAGGAAAACAAAAAACTGGTTATATTGTTCAAAACCATGCTTATAAGGTTTTCCAAGAATTTCCTAGAAAAGATGGATAAATTTAGCAAGACCCAAGAGGAGATAAAAAAGGACCAACAAGAAATTATACATACACTCACTGAAATAAAACATATTATACAGAGACCTAACAGCAGACTAGAGAACTGCAAGAATCAAGTCAAAGATTTGAAATAGAAAGAAGCAGAAAACATCTGGAAAAGCAAAAAGGAAAAGAATCCAAATATATGAAGATAGTGTAAGGAACCTCTGGGACAACTTAAGCGTACCAACATCAGAATTATGGCGATGCCAGAAGAAGAGAGAGAGCAAGATAATGAAAACCTATTTGAATACATAATGACTGAAAATTTCTCCCACCTGGTGAAAGAAATAGATTTATAAGTCCAAGAAGTGCACAGATCCCCAAACAAAAGGAATCCGAAGAGGACCATACCAAGACACATCATAATTAAAATACCAAGAGCAAAAGACAAAGAGAATATTAAAAGCAACAGGAGAAAAACAGTTAATTACCTACAAGGGAGCGCCCATATGATTGTCAGCTGATTTCTCAACAGAAACTATGCAGGCCAGGCTTGAGTGGCAAGAAATATTCAAAGTGATGAATAGCAAGAACCTACCATCAAGATTACTCTACCCAGCAAAGTTATTATTTAGAATTGAAGGTCAGATAAAGAGCTTCACAGATAAGAAAAAGCTAAAGGAGTACATCAGCACCAAACAAGTATTACATTAAATGCTGAAAGGTATTCTCTAAGAAGAGGAAGAAGAAGAAAAAGGTAAAGATAAAAATTATGAACAATAAATAAATATCTAGCAACAAGTGAATAAAAAATCTGATGAACAGAATAAACTGGTGAATATAATAGAATCAGGGGCATAGAAAGGGAGTGGATTGACAATTCTCAGGGGAAAAAGAGTGTTGGGGTACAGGAAAAGCCTGGACAAAAATTGTACACCTATGGATGAGCACAATGTGTGTGTGGGGGATAAGGGCAGAGAGTTGGGTTGGAGTTGGAGGCGAGCTATGGGGGGAAAAAGAGGAACAATTGTAATAATCTGAACAATAAAGATTTATTAAATAAAAAAATAACAACAAACAAATAAACAAAAAAATCAAAATACTGTTATTCCCACTGAGAGGTATAATTTTTCTCACTAAAATACTTACTTTCTTTCCCATGAAATGAAATATTTAGAAAAATTTTACTCTCTTTTTTTTTCTTCTCTTTATTATTTCAGGTTTAGAATTTCCTTGAGTATATTCTTAGTATTTTAAGTGTTTTGACACTTAAGTTTCATATTTTCAGAGAATTATTAATTGGTATTTAATGATGTATACATAGTTGGATTATAGATAGTGAAAATATGTATTATATATTTACTTTTATGTCCAAATATAATATACAATGTAAATTATAATGTATATGTATATATATGTTTATGTATATAAATATAAATAACTAGAATCCTGGTGCACGAATTCATGCACCAGTGGGGTCCCTCAGTCTGGCCTGCAGGCTTGGGGCAAAACTGGCTCTCTGACATCTCCTGAGGAGTCCTGGATTTTAAGAGGGCACAGGCCAGTCCACTGTTGCACAATTGAGGCTAGGGAGGGATGTGAGAGGTTGACCAACTGGAGAGGAATCACAGCAGGGGTCTAGGGCATGTCCTACCCATCTCACTCAGTCCCGATTGGCTGGACCCTAGCAGCAAGCTAACCTACCAATTGGAGCATCTGCTGCCTCATGGTCAATGCATGTCATAGCAACTGGTTGACTGGTCAACTATCTGCCCTCTAATGGTTAGTGCATGTCATAGTGAGTAGTCGAGGGACCTTAGTGTATCATTAGCATATTATGCTTTGAGTGGTTGAACGGTTGACCGTATGACCAGACACTTAGCATATTAGGCTTTTATTATGTAGAATAACATTTATGGCTCAACATATTTATATTATTTCTAAATTGTGAGATCAAGTTCAGGTTTACTCATTATATTTTTATAGTTATTATTTTTCTCAGATGGTATACCTGGTGATATACTTTATGCATTCCTACATATTTATTTCACCTTGATAGGTGAATATTTTGGTTGTGTTTATAATTAGTGGGAATCAAATTATTTCTTTTAGTAATAGTTCTTATTCTTCTATCTTTTAATTATAAGTGTAAGAAAATGATGTATTTTTTTATGTAGGCAACTTATTCCTTTGTGTGATGCTTTTAATATTTCTACTGTATCCTCAGAGGTCCAGATTTGTGTCAACCTGTTGCAAGTATATTTTTTTCACAACAATCAGTGCTGAGTTTCATTGAATTCCAGAATATTCTTTCTTTAACTTAAGGAAATGGTCTGTTATCTATTAAATTATTTCTTCGTTTTTTGAGTTTTCACTTTCCTAGTTCTTACTGTTTGCACCTTACCTCTCTTTATCTTTTTCATAATAATCATCATGGTTTCCTTGCAATTTACACCCCATTATATTTTGAGGTATTTTGATCTGTCATTTCACTAATTTTGGTTTCAATGATGTTTGTATTGTTTAGTAGGAATATATATTTTTTTCTTCCCCAAACATTTAAAAAAAATCTGCACTTAAATTACTTGAATTTTTTTTTTTTTGTGTGTGTGTCTATTTAAATTTTTATCTTTCCTGACAACTCTGTTCACTGTGTCTGAATATTTTGTTTGGAGTGGTCCTTTTCTCTCTGCCGGCTATCCTCTGTGTTTGTTGGATTCCAAATACTTAGGTATGATTGGGGTATGCTGAGTGTTGAGGTAGTCTAAAATAGGTTTAAGAGAAAGCAGTCTCTCCTCTATATTATTGGCCTAGAGACAAGCAGATGGTGAGTTCACTGTTGAGGCACCTGGAGTGAAGAAAGCCTCTGGGTACTTGATTCCTTGCATTTGCCAGACTTGAAGAAAGGAAGGCCAGGGTCCATTTGCATGCTCGTTCTTGGTCTTTCAGGGATCAGAAAGTCAGACTTTTCCTGAGGATTGATCTTGAACTTCCCTAGGAACATACAGATCTCCACAGTCAAATGGTCTTCCTACAATATACCAGTTTATGACTTTCACTCTCAGTTCTAATCTCACATGCTTAACCAGTTCTCTCTAGAATACAAGAATTTATTTATTCCTTGTAGCTTATGGGTCTGAGCAGCTATTCTGTACAGGACAGGGAGCGAGGCTGATGTTGGTATCGGAGGAGAATACACATCTTCCTAGCATCACCTGCTAGGTTATTCTCTGTGATAACTGTATAAACATTAGTTGGGTTTGAAGCAGTGGTTCTCAACCTTTGGGTCGCGACCCCTTTGGGGGGTCAAAGGACCCTTTCACAGGGGTCGCCTAAGACTATTGGAAAACACCTATTTCCCATGGTCTTAGGAACCAATACAACGCTCCTCGGTGTAGCAAAATGTAGCAATGTAGCTTACTGTTGTTATATGAAGACTGTTGCTCATGCTACACCATGATTCAAGACAAAAATTTATTTGTAATTAGAAATAAATATTTCACAATATATAATTACATATTGTTTTTGTGATTAATCCCTATGCTTTAATTATGTTCAATTTGTAACAGTGAAAATACATCCTGCATATCAGATATTTATATTACAGTTCATAACAGTAGCAAAATTACAGTTATGAAGTAGCAACGGAAATAATTTTATGGTTGGTGGTCACCACCACATGAGGAGCTGTCTTAAAGGGTCACGGCATTAGGAAGGTTGAGAACCACTGGTTTGAAGGGGTTAGCTGTGTCCTGAAGCACAGATTTGATTTTACTTCATTTTTCTTCAAGTAATTTTCACTTAAAGAGTTTAACATCAGAACTGATATTTAAGCTGTTGAAACATAAAAAGTCTAAAGAAAGACAGTAATTTTTGTCTGAAACCATACTTAAGAGATTAACTAGAGAAAACTATTATACATTAAACTAACTGTAAGGTGTAGACTCATTTTGCCTTTCCTTGTGATGTAATTTATTTTTCTTATGAAAGTTCTAAAATTTGTAGTGTTTCTAAAACAAAATATTCATGTATCCTGAGTACATAATACATGAATTAATATTCATATAGCATCAATTGTAAAAATTTTCATTCTAGTTGAAGAAAACCATGTGTGTAAATGTAGTGGTGGTGGTTAAAAGGTCACATTAGAACATTTTTCTCCCTTACAAAGTAAACAGTTTTGTTTTGTATAGAAGTAATCTGAGGCTAAAAGGAAGAAAGCTTTGATTTTTTTTTATTCATTGTGACCTTTTAATGACTTTTGGATGCCACCTATAGCCAAAAAATATTCTGAAGGTTAAAGAGAGAAATTCCTTGGGGGATTTTTCAGGTCTGTTTTTGTTAAGTGTTTAACATCACTGCATTCTCAGATCTTACATAATTCCACAACTCAGTAAACATACTCTAAATGCAGGTGCTCTTCTTAACTGCAAGTATTTATTTAACAAATTTCCTCTCAAGTCTTCTGATGTCAGATGCAGCATGACAGTAGTTAAGGATCTGACACCAGTCCCATTAAAAACCTTATTGTTTAGGCTTTGCTTCCTTGACTGTTTCAAATTACATCTAGCTTTGAAACTTGCCAAAGAAGTTGTCAGCTTAGATACGACTTTGATTTTGAAAAACTGTTGAAAATAGGAAATCCATTTATAGTGACAGAAAAAAAAAGAGAATTTGACTGGCATAAAATATCTTTTGTTCTTGCTGAAATATACTTGCTCATGAAGTTTTCCAAACAATTGCAGTATGGATTAGTACATTTTGACACTTTTAAAATAAGCATGCTTTAAAACAGGGTAGATAATTAACTGGAAAAGTATATGTCTGCATATGTATTCGAAATGTTTCCTAGCTTCTTTGTACTAAAAGAGTCCAATATATCATTATGATAAAACTGAAATGGAAGATGCGATTTACGCAGAATATGAATCAGGAACATCCCCAAAGAACATTTGCATAAGAATATGAATTTTCATCTCTTTGGTATAATCAGAGAATTAGGTTAAAACAATTTTTTTTGGTATAATGCTGAGATGCAGAATGAAGTAAAACTCAATAAATAGATTAATCAGTAGTTAGATCTCTTTTTGAATTTTAAAAATCTAACAGAATCAACCAGAATGCAGTTCAGAGAGAAAAGGAGATGGGAAAAATGAAAAAGAAATTTAGCAGATGGAGGAAAAAAATTAAAAGCACAAAAAAGAGAATAAAAAGAATGGGGAAAGGTTTATATTCTGAAATTTTTTTAGAATTGAAATAATTCATGGTTTCTCACATATAAACAGGAACATTAGGATTTGATTAACAAATCTATACCTAAAGAGTAAATATTGACTAGAAAAAAGAGGCCAGGTTGTTATCGTTTTCTAGATAATTTTATTGATGACAGAATTCTCACAACAAAAAGTACATGTCAGATAGTAATTAAATAAATGTTCAAGGTCCTATAAGAAAACAAACTGGGATTGTATTCCCAGCTAAAATTTTGGTCAAGACAGAATGTATCATATAGACAAATGTAGATATATAAAACTGGGAGTTTATTATTCAGTTTGTTTTGTAGAGTTTATTATTTATTATTCTTTCTACTGAAAGACCTCTTGACATATTTATAACAGTGAGAAGCAAACTGAATGAAAAAGGATAAAGTGGGAGGAAGATAAAAAGAGGAAAGCATGCTGGTAAATGCAAACTAGTATTGACTCTATGCTCCCCCATTTCTTGAGTAACCCAAAGAAGGGAAGAGACTGTTTGAATTACAGCCATGCTAAGGTCCTTTTCTGTTTGGGGAAAAAGCAAGATTTTGATTAAAAATAGCATTTGAGAGAAAACACATGTTAAAACATTTAGGGACAACCATAGAAAGAATAGAAATTAAATTAGGAAGTGGAGCCAAACCAACTTCTGAACTATGTAATAATCTCTACTTTTAAGGATACACTTTTTAGTCTTTACCTCTATGTCATGGTCAATATGGAGACTGATGTGACTCCAGTTCCCTTATTCAACAATTCATTTGATTGGTTCTTTCTTTATTTTTTAGGTTCTTTCTTTTTAACCCATCTATTTTCATGCAAAAGAAACTGGTGCCCCTCAGGAAAAGTTAAGAATATAGACACTGTCATCAGTTATTTGTAGACACAAGATGAGGGTTAAAAAGATATTTTGTTAAACTCTATTTGACTGAAGAGATAGAGTTGATTTGAAGAAGGGAAAATAAATGCTCAAAAAATGAGAATATATATAAAATGACAGCAATGATGACAGCTACTGTTTATTGAGTATCTGTATATGCCAGGAGCATTATATTAATTTACAGTCATGCAGTGCATAATGTTGTTTGGGTCAATGATGAACTGTACATATGAGGGTAGTCCCATCCTATATAATAAAGAGCTAATATGCTAATTAGACCAAACAGCAGAGCGACCATCCAGACAACCTTCCAGACAAAGCTGGACCAAGCCCCTTGCATGAATTTCATGCATTGGGCCTCTGGTATATATAATAAAAGTATAATATGCTAATTAGACTGGATGTCTTTCTGGATGACCTTCTGGACAAAACTGGTGCTGTGAAAGAAACGCTGGTCCTGGGTACCAAAGGGATGCTGGTGCCAGCAGCCAGGGGATGGAAGGCCTACTCGTGCATCGGGCCTCTAGTAAGATTATAATAGAACTGAAAACTTCTTATCACCTAATATGGTAGTACAGCATATGAGTCACACATGTATGGTGATGTAAGTATAAACAAATCTACTACATCACCACTCATATGAACAGTACAGCTCATATGACTTATGTACAGTACATAATACTTGATAATAATAATAAATGACTGCTACTAGTTTATGTACTATTTACTTGTTGTTCTAGAGTGTGCTCTTTCTATGTATAAAAAATGTTTGTTATAAAGCAGTATGCCTCGTTAGGCCAGCAGCAGTCTCATACATCTCATGTTTACCATGTCTCTTGATTGATCATTTTCTCTTGTGCTTGATTTAATCTCATGTTGTTTTGCTCATTGTGGTCCCTGAGTGTGCTACTAATCCACTGCTAATGTTAACAGTAAAAGGCCACATTGAGTGATTGATCTGGAAACAAAATTAAAAGTTATTAAGAACTCTGAAGGTAGAAAATCAGTCAGGCATGTCCCATCCCACCATAGCTATAATCTTGAATAATAACAAAATGATGGAAGCTGTGAAAGGATCTGCTTCATTGAAGATAACAAGACTAACAAAAACTCGAGAAGGGCCTACATCAGACATGGAGAAACTTCTAATGACTTGGATTGAAAACTAGACACAAAAACTTAACTTTTTCAGCCCTATGATGATCACAGCAAAAGCAAAAAGATTATTTGCAATATTAAAAGACTGGACCTGATTATAATGTTGAATATACTGATAGTTCTGGGTGGCTTAAATGATTCAAGAATCATTATTCATTGCATAATATGAAAATGAGTGGTGGGTATGTGAATATCCATGTGAGGCAGCTAAAATTATTTTTGAAAGCTGATGTAGATGAAAATGACTTGCCAGGGAGAATACTGAATGGATGAAATATCACTATTTTGAAAACAAATGGCTGAAAGATCTTTCATCCATAAGGAGGCCAAGACAATACCTGGTTTCTAGGCTTTTAAGGCAGAATAACAGTCTTGCTTGGGGGCAAATTTAAACTTTTTCTGATCGGGTACCATGAGGAACTATGCTTGCGGGCAAGGTGGCAGGCTACAAATTTAAACGCTTTCTGATCTGAGAACCCTGGGCCCTTAAAGAGTATTATAGGACAGTGAGAAGTTATGGGTGATCCTGCTTCTCTTCTAAGATGCTTTCCTGAATTGCTGTGCGAACAAAATGGAGAAGTACTGTTTGGAGAACAACATACCTATCAAGATTTTGTTTATTGACAATGCTCCAGGACATCCTCCATTTATTGCTGATCTTTAATCCAACATCAAAGTGGTGTTTTTCCCTCCAAACACCACTTCTTTGCCCCAACCAATGGAGCGTTTCACTGCCTGAGGAACTTTGTCCATAACTGAGAAGACAATGATGTGATTCTCTGGAAGGATTACAACATCTATGACTATATCAAGATGTTGCTTGGGCTTGAGGTATGAATGGTATCTTGAGGAAGATACTCAAGGGGTTTATCCACATTTTCATAGGTTTTGCCAAGGATGAGGAGTTTGCAAAAATCAACAATGCTGTGATTGAGATGGCAATCAATTTTAACGTTTGTGTCCATGAGGATGACATGGAGGAGCTCCTAAAGGTGATACCTGAGGAATTGATTAATGAAGATGGTTGGAACTAGAACAGGAATGCAGAGCTAAAAAAGAGATAAGGGAAAACGAAACTCCAGGAGAATATAAAGGACACCCTTGCCCTCAAATTCATACTAAAGATTTAGCAGAAACTTTTACAGACCTGAGTAAACTCATTTAAAAAATATACAAGCATGGACCCAAACTCTAAAATGTTTTCATTAATAGAGAGTAATGTTCATAGTTTATTATCTACTTACAAGCAATCTATACAAAAAAGAAAAAAACATATTAAAACTACAATGGACATATTTTTGAAAAGTGACAGCTCCTCAAGAAGAGCCCACAGCAGGTCTTTCAGGAGGTGTTTTAGAAGAAAACATTTCTACAATAGGAGATGACAGCTCCATCATGTCATTGCCCCTGATGACCTTCTAGTGCAGCGGTTCTCAGCCTGTGGGTCGCGACCCCATTGGGGGTCGAACAACACTTTCACAGGGGTCGCCTAAGACCATTGGAAAACACAGATACAATTTATAACAGTGCAAAATTACAGTTATGAAGTAGCAACAAAAATAATTTTATGGTTGGGGGTCACCACAACATGAACTGTATTAAAGGGTCACGGCATTAGAAAGGTTGAGAACCACTGTTCTAGTGGGACAAGATATGCAGGTGAAAGACAGGATATGGGTGATCCTGATCTTGTGTATGCCTAGGCTAAATGTGTGTATTTATGTATTAGTTTCTAACAAAAAAGTTTAAAAGTTAAAAACAAATTTTTTCAAATAGAAAAATCTTATAGAATAAAGGTGTAAAGAACAAAAATATTTTTGTACAACTGTACAATGTGTTTCTATTTTAAACTAAGTATTATTATAGAGTGAAAAGTTAAAAATTTTCAAAGTTTATAAAGTAAAAAAGTTATAGTACATGGTTAACTTACTGAAAAATAAAAAAATATATTTTAACACATTTAGCCAAAGTGTACAGTATTTATGAAGTCTACAGTAGAGTACAAGAATGTTCTAGGCCTTCACAGTCATGACTCACTCACTCACTGACACCCAGACCAACATGCATTCCTACAAGCTCATTCACAGTAAGTGCCCAATATAGGTGTATCATTTTTTATTTTTACACCATAATTTTATAGTACCTTTTCTATGGTTAGATATATTTAGATGCACAAATACTTACCATCTATCTATGTAAAAGCCTAAGTGACTGTTACAACCAAACCGGTCACTATACTGCACACTGACCACCAGGGGGCAGATGCTCAGTGCAGGAGCTGCCTTCTGGTGGTCAGTGTGCTCCCACAGCCAATCTCCTTTGGTCGGCCAACCTCTGTGGTCTCTCCCTTGGCTGGCATGCCCCTATCACCTGATCAAGGCTAGGTCCCAGGCTGGGACAGGGAATTGGGGGGAGGATGGCGGCAGGTGTGACCCCTTTCCCAGGGAGGGCCGAGGGCCTGCTCCCTCCTTGGGGCTAGTAGCCAACCTCCTGTGCCCTATCTCTTCCCCATGCCAGCAGGCTCCAATCGGCCTGCTATCCACCCTATGGTGGCAGCATGGCAGCAAGGGAAGGAGGAGGGGAGAGATAGGGAACCACATGGTAATAGAATGCTGCTGATGGTGGCATGGGTGTCCTGTGACCCTGTGACCGTTCCTTCTGCACTGGGCCTGGCGACAGTCGCCTCCTCTCCTGACCCTTTTGGGGCCTTTGGCCCCTAGGATGGGACGGGGAACTGAGGATGAGTGGCAACAGACATGGCCCCTTCCCCAGGGGCCAACCTCCCATGCCCTGCCCCTCCCCTCGGCCAGCAGGCTCCAGTGGTGGTACGGTGGTGAGGGAAGGAGAAGGGGGGGGGAGCGGGGAACCATGTTGTGGCAGGGCACCAACAATGGTTTCTTGCACCGGTTCCTTCTGCTCCTGGCCCGGTGACTGTTGCCTCCTCTCCTGACCCTGCCAGGGCCTTTGGGCCCTGATTGGGGCCAACCAGCCTGGCCCCGATCAGCCTTGTTCACCAGCCAGTTCTAGGGACTCAACCCATGCATGAATTTCTTCCACTGGGCCTCTAGTGCAGCAGTCGCCAACAGGTGGTCCAGGGACCACTGATGGTCCATGAGGTCTGAAAAGTTGGCAACCGCTGCTCTAGTCTATATATATAAAAGCCTAAGTGGCCATTCGAGTTTTTGACCAGTAGCTATGATGTGCACTGATCACCCAGGGGCAGATGCTCAATGCACAGGAATGGAAACATGGAACATACTGATGAATCTCAGAGGGAAGGAGGGATGGGGGAGGTCAGGAAGAGATTAACCAAAGATCTTATATGCATACAAGAGGCCCAGTGCACAGATTCATGCACCGGTGGGGTCCCTCAGCCTGGCCTGCTCTCTCTCACAATCCAGGATCCCTTAGGAGATATCAGACTGCTGGTTTCAGCCAGATCCCTGCAGGCCTGGCTGAGGGACTCCACTAATGCACTGGGTCTCTAGTGCCCACTTTTTGTCCAGCCTCACTTGTCATTATTAGCTTCTTCTACACTCCTCCTGAAAACACCTCTGTGCCATTACCCATGCTCTGTCTTCTGGCAGGAAAAGCTTCCTAACTTCCTCACTGAATTCCTATTCATCCCACATGACCTAAGCCAAGGATCTTTTGGAGACATGTTGGAACCACTCATTCCTACCTTTGTTAGATTTTATACTTCAATTATAATATTTATATTTATTCAATTTCATACTTCAATTATGATATTTACCTAATTTTTTCATTTCCCTCCCTCCCTCTTTTTTCCACTAAAGCTGGCTTCCAGAAGCTGCAGGCTCCACAAAATCTAGATTCACCCTAGGACATGAATGTAAGGCCTGGGGCTTAATCATAAGGGGAACAGAACTACAAAAGAGACTGAATGTGCTTCCTTGATATGTCTTCTAAACTAAAGTCATGGCCCTGATTGGAAAGTAGTAAGCATCATATAGATTAAGTCTCCTTCCTCTTTTAAAATGTTAGATCCTTAAAAATAAGAACTGTGTTCATTTTTTAATTCCTTCATCAAGCACAGAGGATAGCACTTTGTAAACACATAAAAATAATTTGCAGAGTAAATGAACATTATGCTAGAGATGTATAAAGCATGATAGAGTTATTAGATATTTAGAGCAGATTTATCCAATATAAGTAATTTAGCAGCTTATATAATTAAACTTTTCTAGATGCCTTATAAAAAAACTCAGAAGATGCAGGTAAATTAATTTTAATCTATTTTATTTAACTCAAGTTAAATAGTTCAAACTATTATTTCAACAAGTAATCTATATAAAAATGATTTATGAGATATTTTAAATTCTTCATAATAATTTTTGCAACCCACTGTGTATTTTATATTTATGGCACATCTCAGTTTGGATGGGCTTCTTTCAGGGGCTCACTAATCACATGTGCAGATATAGAGTATGATTTCAAAAACTGTGACACGGAAAAGTAAAGTCAGGGAGAAACCAAGATGGTGGCATAGGTAAACACCTGAAATGCTATCTTGTACAACTTAAAAACTACAACTAAAAGACAAAATTGACATCACCCAGAACCACAGGAAGGCTGGATGAGTGGTAATTCTATAACTAAAAGGAAATAGAAAAGCACACTGAGACTCACAGAGCTGTGGAAGGCAGAGGTACTGAGGCACATGCGTGTAGAGGGCTGGCAACTGAGTATGCGGCTGGCTTTCTCAAGTGGGAGGGAGACAAAAACTCCTGACTATTCTGAACTTCCGTTCCTGGTGAGACTCTGGGATCCAGACTCATATGAGGAGAAATTGGACTGTCTGGCAGTAGGCAAAACTAGATGATGGCTTTCTCTCAGAGGTGCTTGCAGTGATTACCATGGGGCACGGAGACACAGGGGCCTCTTAGGGCAGGGCTGATGGGAAGCCATTGCTTTTTGCTCCACCCTGAGACTCCAACCCATCCAAACTGAGTGCAGAGGCTTTTGAATATGAATGGCCTGGCCCTTTGAATTCTAAACTTATCTAAAAAATTGTAGATGAGTCAGTGAGACCCAGAACATCCATAAGAAGGCCCAAGACCCCGCAGAAGCCTGCATTGCTTCACAGATAGGCCTCATCTGGGCACCTCCAAAACCCAAACAAAGAAGAGCAATATGCAGATCTCTATGTAGCTCCTGCTGGATAGCCTCATTCAGAGGCTAAATTAGTATCTCCTTTGAGATCTAAGAGCCAGTGTACCCAGTGGTCAGAGTGGGACCATCCAGATTATAGCTAGTCAGATCCATAAGGGACACACTCAGGGGGCAGACTCAGCACCAGAGCCCCACTGAAGCAAATCTTGCCTCATAAGGGTGTCTCCAACACAGAAGTTCTCCCAGCATAGACACAACTAATCCTCACAGCGAGTTGGCCTGGAGGTCAATTCCTCCCAGTGATACAAACAACAATCAAGGCTTAATTACAGCAAGACTGTACACAGAGCCCACAAAGGTGTGTACCAAGAGGGCCCACCTCAGGTAACTGGGAGGCTGAGCCACTGGGCTGTATAGGACACCTAGCACATAAAGCCACTTGATAAATGCAGGGAAGCAGCTAAAATGTGGAGACAAAGAAACAGGTCAAATGAAAGAAATGGAGGAAAGCAAATGACTGGATATAGAGTTCAAAACCACAGTTATAAGGTTTTTCAAGAATTTTCTAGAAAAGGTCAATAAATTTAATGAGACCCTTGAGAATATGAAAAAAACTAGAAATTAAGCATGCACTAACTGAAATAAAATATAATATACAGAGATCCAACAGCAGACTAGAAAATTGCAAGAATCAAGTCAAAGATTTTAAATACAAAGAAGCAAAAAACACTCAACTGGAAAAGAAAAAAGAAAAAAGAATCCAAAAATATGAAGATAGTGTAAGGAGCCTCTGAGAAAACTTCAAGTGTACCAACATCCAAATTATGGGAGTGTGAGAAGAAGAAGAAAGAGAGCAAGATACTGAAAAAAACTACTTGATGAAATAATGACTGAAAACTTCCCCCACCTGGTGAAACATAGATTTAGAAGTCCAGGAAACACAGAGAATCCCAAACAACAGGAATCTAAAGAGGACCACACCAAAACACATCATAATTAAAATGCCAAGAGCAAAAGACAAAGAGAGAATATTAAAAGCAACAGGAGAAAAACAGTTACCTACAAGGGAGCACCCATACGAATGTCATCTGATTTCTCAACAGAATTTGTGCAGGCCAGATAGGAGTGGCAAGAAATATTCAAAGTGATGAATAGCAAGAACCTACCATCAAGATTACTCTACCCAGCAAAGCTATCATTCAGAATTGAAGGGCAGATAAAGAGCTTCACAGATAAGAAAAAGCTAAAGGAGTTCATCAGCACCAAACCAGTATTATATGAAATGCTGAAAGGTACTTTTTAAGAAGAGGAAGAAGAAGAAAAAGGTAAAGATAAAAATTATGAACAACAAATACGTATCTATCAAGTGAATCTAAAAATCAAGTGAATAAGAAATCTGATGAACAGAATAAACTGGTGAATATAATAGAATCAGGGGCATAGAAAGGGAGTGGACTGACAATTCTCGGGGGAAAATGGGTGTGAGGGTATGGGAAGAGACTGGACAAAAATCATACACCTATGGATGGGGACAATGGGTGGGGGAAGGGTAAGGGCAGAGGGTGGAGTGGGAACCCGATGGAGGGAAGCTATGGGGGGAACAAAGAGGTACAATTGTAATAATCTGAACAATAAAGATTAAAAAAAATAAACTGTGATAGGAAAAGAAAATACTTTCTGATTCAGCAATTTAATGATGGTTATATTGGTGACTTACCTCTAAGTTCTAATAATATTTCTGGCCTCCTAATTAATTACATTAATTTTATGTAAAACTTCCCTTCTCATGCAAACCTTATAACAGATTGAGAATGAAAAATGCAAAGATACCTATTTAAAGGTGAATGTGGAGGTCAAAATATTTTTAAAACTGTAGCAGAATAAATGTAGCCTCTTGGGGTCAGGTATTTTAAACATGCAAATAGCATTGTGAAATCCTGAAAGAGATAGAGTTCTCATTTCTGAAGCATTTTAATAACTATAGGACCCTTCATTTCACAGCAGAATTTCCTGAGCTCATTATATGTAAAGGAGCATATTGTCTAATACATTTGTTCCCAGGAAACTCATCTGCTCCAGCTCCAATAGACATGAAACTGTATGTTTACATGAGAAAAAAATTTCATTAGATGTCCCTAATGGTAAATTCTGTAGACAGGGAGCCTTGTGTAAATCACTGGTGTGGCTTTGCTGACTTCCTCGTCAAACTCAGTCTGTGTGTCACTGCTTGAAGCAAATTAAATTTTGATGAGCTTGGGAAAATAATTGGGCTATGAATGTTACCCATTACTCAGAGAATTGTAAATGTCCGGAAATGAAACCAAATGATGTAAAATCCAATTAATATTTTGGGGGCAATCAGGACTGTAGACAGATAGAGCAGTCAGGGACCTAAGTCCAACCTCTAATATTCCACACTACAAAATCCCAGGGCCCTAAGGAGTTTGAGTAGCTCAACCAAGGTCAGACAAGTAATCTTTACTCCCACTGGGATTAGGATTCAGTTCTACAGACACCTTAGCTCCATATTCATTCCCCCTTCTCATGCCCATGTTTCCCTGCACCTCTTCCTTTTGGCAGGTTTGGTTATTTTTTCTGAACTTTGTTACCTCCAGGAGGGAGAGGGAGAGGAAGAAAAGCTGAAAACTGCCAGCACTGGCTCCTTCTGTTATGTGGCATATGATAATCACTCCTACTTCCTGCTATAGCAGAATAGAAACATGTAATATTATACTGTATGCAAATGTCAGCTTTGGGGAAAATATTTTTTTCTGAACCAGAGGTTGATGGAAGTAAAATGAAGAACAAAAAAGTGGGTCACACAACTAAAGGAATCTCCAATAGGAAGGACGGTTCTGTTCAGAACTCAGCTGTTGAGAGAGGTGAATAGGTGCTTGATCTATATTGATTTGATTGATTGATTGATTGATTGATTGATTGAAAGAGCTGCGAGAGGAATGATAAGCAGTGCTGGTGGTCCTTTACTCAGGCTTGGGGGTTTTTGAATTCAGAAGAGTTTAGGATTCCTGGGGCAGAATACATGGGTGACTTAAACAAGGGGATATGGGAGCGGGCAGCTTAGCTTGTCTCCTGTAGATAGACATGGCATAGCATCTTTGGGTCTTAGTTCTAGGTTTGCTGTTTCCCAGCTGGATGTCCTTTAAAGAGATTCTTGCTCTCTTTGAAATATGAGAGCAGATCAAGGTGACTGTTGCTGAAGTTTGTATACCAGTCCTATTATTTGAGGGCATGTGGAGGTGATGAGGAGCCATTGTGATCGTTCACCAGAAATGGAAGAATTTGAGGACTGAACACGTGTACAGAAACAGGCATATCAGTACCATTGAAAACTTTTATCTGAAGATATGTGATCTTCCCAATCTTTCTTGGTGGCTTAGAATAATAGGCTGAGGGGGCCAACTCCCACCCACCACCAAACCAATAGATTCTACTTCTATTCAATAGAAGTAGATTTCCTCCCCATGCATGGTTTTTCCTCTCCTCTCCTGTTATGTTCAGCTTTGGGAACAGAATTGTCCCTGTGCCTCTGTACATGAGTCCTGTAGCATTGATTTAACAGTGTGTTTATTTTACTTCTCCAACTTAGCACTGAGGAGAGATTGAAAGCTGCCAGCCTCAGGCACTCTTGATCTCCTGCTCCTCATGAATGCGGTATTCATCACTTAAACTTAATATATTTATAATCAGGGCCAAGGCAGCATGAACTTGTTTTATTCTAAATAGATCACAGGAAGCTAGATATGGGGGTTTTCTGCTTTAAATCAGATGCAAGACTCGTTATCCTAAGGACTTCATTATGACTCAGTTGATCTCCTTAGATCTGATCGTTTTTTCCTTTCTTTGTTATTTATATTTAAAAAACAACAACAACAACAGAAAATGGTGGTGGGTGAAGGGAAAATTTGATAAAAATAAAACTTCAGGGGACTGGAAGGTTATTCCGTGTGGCCTCTCCATCAGATGGGCAGGGCAAGAAGACATGTCCTAGGCTTAGATCTTCCTATTAATTTCTAAGCCACATTTTCCCTTCTATAGAAACATTAATCATGAAAATTAAAACACACACACACACACACACACACACACACACACACACACACACACCCTACACCTAGCCAATTGTTATCACTTCCCTGTGCTGCAGTGCTTAAAGAGGAGTGTTTAAACTTTTCTTTTTTTTCCTCCTAAGACCGAGTCTGGGGCCAGACCTGAATATAAGTCTCACTATCACTATAGGGCAACAGCTTCTTTGGTTGCCTATCCTATACTGTTCAGCCTTACTTTGCTTTAACCATCTCTACAAGATAAAGATGCAATCCCTTTAAGTGACGTGAATTGTCCTTAGAAGTCAGAATGGGCAAGTACTGCTTATTTTAGTCATTGTAGCAACTGGGAATCAAAGATCCAAAACTGAACATTTACATATAAGGAAATCCACGGGGACATTGTTACTTTAAAGCATCATAATTTATATGCTCACAACTGGTTCCTTCACTCTTTCACTCCACTCACATACCCACCTACCCGTTTCCCCTTGTAACTCTACCTTGAAGATGAAACAAGTGAGGGCTAAACTAATTAACTAACCAGCAGTGATCTACAGCCTCAGCACCTTGGATTCCTGAAGATTTATCCCATTTCAAATTCATT
>PVJN01008872.1:0-63189 GCA_004026805.1 Lasiurus borealis
GGCCTGGAGTGGGGGTGGAGCTAGAAGGGGGTCAATTGGGGGAACAGGGGGACAGGTGTACCAGGTAATACTTTCAACAGTAAAGATAAAACCAGGAGGAAGATGAGTTTTTAAAATGGAGCTGTGACCTGCGGAGGGACTCTGGATAAAAATCCGGTAACACGTAGAAGTTGCTCAGCAGCGTCCCACCCTTTATTTTATTTTTATTTTTTTAAATATTTTATTGGTGTTTTACAGAGAGGAAGGGAGAGGGACAGAGAGCTAGAAACATCGATGAGAGAGAAACATCCATCAGCCGCCTCCTGCACACCCCCCACTGGGGATGTGCCCACAACCAAGGTACATGCCCTTGACCGGAATCGAACCCGGGACCCTTCAGTCCACAGGCCGACGCTCTCTCCAATGAGCCACACCCGTCTCAGCAACGTCCCACCCTTCAGTATCCAGCACCCACTCCTGTTCCCTGTCTTCGCTCGGGTGACCCCCATCTCTGCGCGTCTCCCCCAACACGACCTTCACACCCAGCGGAGCCTGCCTTTCCTCCAGGGTTAGGGGTGTTTACAGACATTCACACATTCAGCCAAAGGGACACGGTGCCAGTAATTCCAGAAAGTCTGCAGAGAGAGAAGCCTGCTGCCCCACCCCCCACCCCCGTGTGAGCCACAGTCAAATCTGCACCGAAAGGAACCGCAGCCCCAGGGCCCGGGCCTACCTGAGGGGCCCTCCTCCCGGCGCGGAGGGAAAGGGTCATCTGCGTCTCTGCCACCCCGAGCAGCCGTGTCATGTCGGGACGAGGGGACAGTCCTGATCAGGGCGGAGGACGTGGCAATGGCCGCCTCCCTCCCCAGCTCCAGCCCATTTATGAGCGGGAGAGGCCTTTCCAGAAGATGCTCCTCAGCTGTGAACTCGGCCAGCGGCACCTGCGATCCATCTCCACCCGCCGCGCTCTCATTGGCGAAGCCTGGCCCGCCTGTGCCGGCCTCTCCTGCTGCCGGACTCTGGCCTGTGCGCCCCTGGGACCCAGAGGGAGCCCCAGAACGACCCTTTCCCAGGGGTCGCCTAAGACCAGCGGAAAACACCTATTTCCCATGGTCTTAGGAACCAACACACCGCTCCTCGGTGTCGCAAAGTGTAGCCATGTAGTTTACTGTTGTCCTATGAAGACTGTTGCCCATGCTACACCACGATTCAAGACAAAATTTCATTTATTTGTCATTAGAAATAAATATTTCACAATATATAATTACATATTGTTTTTGTGATGAGTCCCTATGCTTTAATGATGTTCCATTTGTAACAATGAAAATACATCCTGCCTATGAGATATTTGCATGACAGTTCATAACAGTAGCAAGATGACAGTGATGAAGTAGCCACGGAAATAATGTTACGGTTGGGGGTCACCACCCCATGAGGAGCTGTCTTAAATGGGTGCGGCCTTAGGAAGGTTGAGAACCGCTGCTCTAAACAATCAAATGACCGTGCAGCTTCTCCCAATTCCGGACAGTCACTGGGTCAGACACACCACCACCCGGTCACTTATTACAGCCACACGCCACGAAGCACCGGGGGGGACAGAGTGGGATGCTGGCGGACGAAACCAGCCGCTCGGCCTGCCACCTTGTGTCTGCGACCTCGCAGCGCAGGGGGGCACCCGGACCAGGGGCTCCCCATTGCTGAGGAGCCGGAGGGAACGCTCAGGTGGCCTTGGGCCTACAGCCAGGTATGTGCTCCGTGGTTCCGTTCCCCAAAACGAGCAGCACCTTTCCTGTGTTTTTTAACACCTAAAAAAGAAACCATTCCCTCTTGGGTGGTAAAAGAGGGTTCGCTAAAGATTATTTCCACGTGGCAGTGAACAGAAAGACCCATTTCCGTGAGAAACACTGGGTCGTGTGGTTCAGGGCTTCTCAGACTGTAATGTACCTGCGATCACCTGCGGGCCTCGGTGAAGTGATAGTGATGAGGGGGAGTCCTGGGGGCGGCACGGATTCTGGTTTTAAGGTGCAAAGGGGCTGCCAGGGCTGCAGGTGCAGGGACCACGCTTGGCTGTGCAGGCGTCACTGCAGGCCCCCGGGGAGGGAACCTCAGTGGTTTGACCTGCGATTGAACTTGGACGAGCGACATTCCAGCCGTTGATGTGTTTCTCACGTTGCTCCACTTGAGCCAACAATTCACCTACGGACAGATCTATTCCATTAAAAACTCCGGCGGCCCAGCCCGTGTGGCTCGCTGGCTGAGGAGGTCAGGGTTCGATTCCCAGACAGGGCACATGCCCGGGTTGCAGGCTTGATCAGCCGGAGGGGGCCTGCAGCCGATTAGTGATTCTCTCTCACCACTGATATTTCTATCTCTCTCTGTCCCTTTCCCTTCCTCTCTGAAATCAACTAAAAACATATTAATAAAAAACCCCAACTCTGTGAAATAGAAAGAACCTAAAAACATCTGACATAGTAAAAAGATTGCTAATTTTCTAGTTTTAGTTTTTATTTATCCACTTAAGTAAATTGTGCAGAAGATTTAATATAATGGCTTGATTTTGTTTTTTCTTTAGTAGGTGAGGACAGCTCAGAAGTTTTAATTTATTTTCCCAGAAAGGCAGTCGCAGGTAAGATCTTTTCAGCCAGGAAAGCTCACCATTGTGCTATCTCGTATGGAGTAAGAGCAGGGCCACACAATTTAGCAAAAAGAAAAAGAGAAGGCGACACTGAAACTCCAAGCGAACAGCAGCCCCAAATCGTGTGATGTCCAGGTAAATTTGAGAAAAGACTAATTTTTTTTTTAGTATGAGTATATCCCCTTCAATATATGGGACATACTCATTGTACTAAAAAAGTCAAATCATTGTGTATCTGAAATTCAGATTTAAAAATGAAATCAGGTTAAATTAAGATGAAAAGATTAATTTTTAGTATCAGTATATCCCATACAATGTATGGGACATACTTTCTCACACACACACACACACACCAGTTTTTTGAAATTCACACTTAGCAGATGCCCTGTATTTTACCCAGCGACTCCAGGCCCCGATTCTCACTGAGCCGGCAATGCTGCCAGAGCAGACGTTGGTGGAGTTACCAGACCCTCCGAGTGTCCTTCAGGCCTCCCCGTAGCTCAGAGAATTGCTTTCTGGGTTTGCCAGTCCCCCAGACCCCTTGGCTATTCCCGCTGTCCATTTGGGGGAACTCCTTTTAGGAGATTTGTGCCCAGAAGCCCACACTTAAAATAAAATCATGCCCAAACCGGTTTGGCTCAGTGGCCAGGTTCCATTCCGGTCAAGGGCATGTACCTTGGCTATGGGCACACCCCCAGTAGGAGGTGTGCAGGAGGTGGCTGATCGTTGTTTCTAACTCTATCCCTTTCCCTTCCTCTCTGTGAAAAGGCAATAAAATATATTAAAAAAAAAAAAATCAGGATAGAGGCCAAGCCAGAAGTTAAACTAACAAGTCTTATCTCAACAGCTTCCTCCCGGGATGGACCAGGTGGGGCAAGAAGTAGGGTGTTTTCTAACTCCTTCTCTCTCCCACTCTCGAGCCGGTGAAAATTGGTGGGAAACAGAGGCTGCGGGGTCTCAGTTAGACCCATGAAAGGGTCTTCTGAGTCTTTAAAAAATATATTTTATTGATTTTTTACAGAGAGGAAAGGAGAGGGATAGAGAGTTAGAAACATCGATGAGAGACATCGATCAGCTGCCTCCTGCACGCCCCCTACTGGGGATGTGCCCGCAACCAGGATACATGCCCTTGACCGGAATCCAACCTGGGACCTTTCAGTCTGCAGGCCCACGCTCTATCCACTGAGCCAAACCGGTTTCAGCTCTTCTGAGTCTTGGTTAGACTCATGAAAGGGTCTTCTGAATCTAGGTTAGATCACAAAAGGTCTTCTGAGTGGAGCACACTTTGGCAGGGTGACCGGTGTAAGATGGTCTCTGACAGAAGGCAGGTGAGTGTAGGCACTGCAGGCCCTCTCCCACCGCTGGCCCGCCCCTGGGTGAAGGTGGCCTTGCCCGGCCTTCCAGGAAGAGGGTGGACTCTCGCGCTCTGATTTCCGCTTTCGTGTGTACACCCACCTGTACTGCACGGGCGGCAGGAAAACACATGTAGTAAGAACGTGAAATGTACAGGATGGTAAGGGAGGGAAGGTGAGCTCACCGAATGGGCTCCTTACCCGGTCAGCAGAGGAGATGCACAATCTACCTCCCTGCCCGCTCCTCCCCGGTCAGGAACATTACTGGGCTGTTACCTCGGGAGGCAACAGTCTGAAATGGGAATAAACACGCTTACTTGTTTGTTTGTTTGTCTTTAGAAGTGATTTGGCTGATCTCAAGGACCTCAAACATTACGTATGTTGCCTGGTCTGAATTAGTGAAAAAGGAACTCCTCCCTCTCCTCTTCACTTTCTGGTCTTTCTGTGGCAGGTGTCCTGGTCCCGGAAGGGAAGAGGGGGGTCGGTTCTGGGTCACCCCTAAAAGTTGCTCTGTTCGCCCAGACCAGTTTGGCTCAGTGGATAGATGGTCGGCCTGCGGACTGAAGGGTCCCAGGTTCGATTCCGGTTGGGGGCATGTACCTTGCTTGCAGGCACATCTCCACTGTGGAGCGTGCAGGAGGCGGCTGATTGATGTCTCTCTCTCATCGATGTTTCTGACTTTCTATCTCTCTCCCTTCCTCTCTGTAAAAAATCAATAAAATATATTTAAAAGTTGCTCTGCTCATCTCAGTGAGCAAACACTCTGTGGCCACACAAGTCCTCAAACAGAGGAAGTTCTCTGAACGGAAGGAAATTTTATAAAAGGCAACCCTTTACCAAAAAAAAAAAAAAAGTTCCTGTCAATGCACTCATTGTCCTTACAAATATTCCATGTAGAATTTTCAGAGGGATCTGCCCAGCTTTGGGCGGAAGGCAAGTCATTTGAAGACCAGAATCTGATCTATTTTTACGTTTGGAAATTTCAAACTGAATCACCCGTGGCATAATGCCAGCCTTTGGTGATGCGACTGTATGCGTATCTTGCTTGTTGTTTAATGATTGCTGCCTTTAGAAGTAGCAAGCAATTTACCTCCCATATATACTTTTTTGTTAACCCTCAACTGAGAATATTTTTCCATGGAGTTTTAGAGAGAGTGGAAGGGAGAGGGAGAGACAGAGAGAGAAACATTGATGTGAGAGAGATACATGGATTGGTTGCCTCCCTCCTGCTCCCTGACCCAGGACCCGGATGGACTGAACCTGCAACCGGGATTGACCAGAATTGAACCCGAAACCCTTCAGTCCTCAAAGGAACACTCTATCCACTGAGCCAAAAAGGCTGGGGCTTACTTTAAATACACACTCCAGAAAAGCAGTGCTATTCCCAAAGGCAGCAGTCTAGACAACGAAAATTTTCTAAATCTGAGTAAATCCTTAAATTATGCCTTCATTTACTAACTCAAAAAAGCACACAAACCCCCTCTCAGGTGGCAGAAAAGGGAAGTTGCCGCTTCTGAAGAGTTAAGGCATCTATCAGCCTGGGCTTGCTGGCAAGGGCACGTCACCCCATTTTCTGGAGCTTGGGGTACAGGCACAGCTCAGTGTAAGTCACTATCACACCCCTTGAGTTTGTGCAGGTCCTCAAGTTTTACCGTTAACTATACCACTAAGATTCACATATTATTTAGAAAGGTACTGCTTTTGCAAAGTAAAGACACACAAAAAGGGGGGTGTGAAACTATCCTTTTAAAAATATTTTTTTTCTTGATTTCAGAGAGGAGAGGGACAGAGAGAGAAACATCCATGATGAGACAGAATCCCTGATCAGCTGCCTTCTGCATGGCCCCCACTGGGGATCACACCCACAACCTGGGCATGTGCCCTCATAGGTCAGTGCTCAACCACTGAGCCACACTGGCCGGGCATAACTAAACCATCTCTATTATACAAACCCCTTGGTCGTGATGCTAACGTGGCAGAATGACTATCTGGCCACCAGGAGGCTGCAGGAAAGGCATCGTGGGTGGGCGGGGACTTGACTCTGGGTCTCTCGGGGGTCAGTCTGGGTCCCGCCGTCCTGTCGGGTCTGAGTGTCCCCCAATATCACGCGCTGGGCCTCCAGTCTTTAGTGATTAGTCTGGAAACAAATTCCCCCCTTCTCTTCAGCAGCAAGAACTGAAAGAAGTGTAAGGCTTTGCACGATCAGATGCTCACTAAAACAGACGTGTGCTGAGAGGGAAGAAATCAAGGGTCTGCAAAGCTAGTGTGTACACAGTCAGCCAATATGTTGGGCTTTATGGCCCATATGTCCACTGGCTCGACAGCCCACTTGGCTGACATAGCTCAAGGTATAAGCAAGTAAGCATGATTGTATCCCATCCACTTTTTTTTTTGAACTTTGGATTTCAGGCACCGTATTTCCTGGCATATAAAACCACTTTTTCACCCAGGAAAATCTTCTCAAAAGTCAGGGGTCGTCTTATACACCGGGTGTCATCTTATAGGGCGGGTATATCCCAAACTCTATATGTTAACTGGAAAAGTTGGGGGTCATTCTATACACCCAGTCGTCTTATACACCGGAAAATACGGTAATTTTCAAGTGTCAAAGAGTTATTTTGGTTGGATGTTTTCGACCATCGCAGAGAAATAAAAACCAGCGCCAGTTTGTGAGACACACACACACACACACACACACACACAGGAGGCCACAGTTTGCTGGTCCCAGCAACAGCTGGAGCCCTGGGTTCTAACGCAACCCCAGCTTTATGTCATGGCACCAGGGGGGTCAGTAGCCAATTCTGAAGTATGTGGATTGGCAGATTAGGTTTGCTGGAAGCTTCTGTTCTCCAAAGCCCCGGTGTAACCAACCACCATGTAGAGCACTTCTCTGGACAGTTCTGGGTGCCAATGACCAGATGGGAAATATGATAGCCAGATTTTTCTGGTGGAGGCCAATACATTCCCTTTAAACCAGCGGTTCTCAACCTTCCTAAGGCCGTGACCCTTGCATACAGCTCCTCATGGGGTGGTGACCCCCAACCATGAAATTTTGCTACTGTGATGCATCGTGATGTAAATATCTGCATTTTCCGATGGTCTTAGGCGACCCCTGTGAAAGGGTCGTTTGACCCCCAAAGGGGTCTCAACCCACAGGTTGAGAACCACCCCTTTAAAGGTCTAGGGCGGCCGCAGGTGAAGCTGTGAGAGGGCTGGATTGTATCTTTGTGGCTCTCCAGTAGGCGGTACTGCAGAGAGCCTCCCCGCCCTGGAATGTGCTGAGGAGGAGAAGGGAGAGGTGAGTCAGAGGACCAGTGACTCAGGATGCTGGACGGGGCACTGGAGTTCCTTGGCTGGTGCAACTGAGGTCTCAGGGCCTTTAAGAGAGCGTTGCTGCTAGGACTCAGGCGAAGATTTTAAAACGTAAACGCTGGTTACCTAGATAAAAAGCAGACCACGGCTCAGGATGTTTGGGGTTGGCCTCGTGCCAAGAGGACTGCAGAATGAAACCAGTGGGAGCGTGCCGTCTGCGAAGAGGTTCTCCCTGGGGAAGGAGGGAGGCGCTCGCTAGAACTGGGCTTGTGTCGCCAAAGCTCTGAGCAATCTGACCTCCAAACCTGTGCAAGAAGCGTGCGGGGTGATGTCATAGAGACTGGCAAAGGCCTCGGTGCCCCAGGTTTCTCCCCTTGGCACTGCCACGTGGGAAGATCACGTAATCTTTGGAGTTCCTTGTGCTGTCTGGGATGTGAGGATCCTATTTACCCAATTCTGTGTGGGCCCTGATGTGTAACTCAGACCGAAGGGCGGTGTACAGTAAGGTAATAAGACTGGAAAGTTCTCATCGGTTCTGGAAAACCTCAGAGCTTCAGAAGCTGAGATGACGCCCTTTCTCTCTACCTCCCCCTCCTGTGCTACCTGTAAACTCAGCAGAGCTGGGTGTCTGCCATCCTCTGGGGAGCAGCTTCTGATCCATCCGGGTTTGTCCCGTTTTTCTCGTCTGCAATTTCAGCCTTTCGGTATCTCACACCTCCCCTCCACCAAAAGTGGTGGTAATTGCAGAAGTGCATCCTGGGTCTTTTTTCTACGCTCCACAGAAGCTTTGGGGGAAATTCTTCACATTTATTTTGGGTGGAATATGTCAAAGGATACATGAAACTTCCCACTTTGAAACATGCTGGCTATTTCAATCTGCGAGTGCTGTTTTCGTGAAAGCAGAAAGCAGTAAGAGCTGTTTAACTATTCACCCGCTGTTTGTCCTTCTCTGAAAGAACTCTGCTAGCCAAACGCATTCCTTGAAGCATACACATAGCTGGATAGGTGTCCCTCCTCTAAAACAAATGGGGACAGAGTGAACTTTTGAGACGTCGGTGTGGTAACAGCTGTTGGCGATGCCCAGAATGCTAACCGGTTTTTGGTGAAAATGTAAGTGAACAAAGAGCTGCCCATCGGTAGGTAGCCCTTAACCAGTGTCACAGAACTAACTGCGGCTCCTGGGATTCAACATGAAGCTGAACGCATGCAGGAGGCTCTGTTAACAAATGCTCGCCCTCCTTCCCGTGACGTTCAGGACCAACAAGCAGCACCCAACGCGGCAGGCTGGGGGCTCTGTGCGGTGGGGGTGCGACAGAGATGACAGAACGCCACCCGCTAGGACAGGTTCAGATCCACAGCTGACAATGCTGAGTTTGCTAAGTGCCAGGCACTGCTGTTCTCCGTAAGAGACTAAGATGGCAAAGAAAGCAGTTAGGCCAGCGGTTCTCAACCTGTGGGTCGCGAACAGCTAGCAGGGTCTCCTAAGACCATCAGAAAACACAGATATTTACATGAAGATTCATAACAGTGGCAAATGACAGTGACGAAGTAGCGACAAAAATAATTTTATGGTTGGGGATCACCACAACATAAAGAACTGTATTAAAGGGTCTCGGCATTAGGAAGGTTGAGAACCACTGATTTAGGCGATGGTAGTCATGGGATATACACACACACGCGCACACACACATATGGACACACACAAACACACACACACACACATGCACAAAGAGCCCTGGCCAATGTTGCCAAATGATTAGAGGGTTTAGCCCTCGGCACCAAGGGTCTTGGGTTCGATTCCCAGCCCAGGGCACATAGCTGGGTTGCAGGTTTGATCCCAGATCCTCAACCTGGTAGCAGGAGGGAACCAATTGATCTCTCTCTCTCTCTCTCTCTCTCTCTCTCCTCTCCCTCCCTTCCACTCTTTCTAAAAACATTAATGAGAAAAATATCCTCTGGTGAGGATTAAAAAAAAAACATTTAGAAAGGAGAAGTAAAGAAACTAAAACTAACACAAATGAGAAAAGTAAGTAATGGTTTATAAACTTGGCGCACATCTTTAAGCAGGCCCTCTTCTCTAGGCTGGTCCCTTGGGGATAATTTTTTTTTTAAGCAGGAAACCCTGGGCTAACAGCAAACACAAAGCTGCTCCATGTCCATGAGATGCGGGGGACAGCCATTTCCGTTCAAACAGCCCCCCTAACGCACCCCAGTGAGCTATCAAACAGCACCTGGTCTTTTCTATCCAGGATGAGCGCTCTGCAAACGCACCCTCTCCGCCCCGCACAAGGAATAACCCTTGCGCTCCGCTCCCTTCGGCCTCCACCCCGGAGAGGCGACAAGACGGGGTCCCCGCCCCCCAGGAGAGAGAACATTGGGGGGGGGCGGGCAGGTGGAAGAGGACCGGGAAGGACTTGGGTGCCTGTGTGTGCGCGGGGCATGGGGGTCGGGGAGGAGCGGGGGAGGGCAATAGAGAAGAAATAAAAATAAAGTAAATTAGAAAAGGAAGAAAAAGAAAGCAAAGGGCGGGGCCCCCCAGCCACCGGCAGGCGGACGGCGATCAGATAGGCGGGCGCACTCCCGGGGCGCGGCCGCCGCCCGGCCTCCTCCTCCCGCCCCGCTCCCGCCCCGCCTGGGCCGCCGCCCGCGCTGACTCACCGCCCCGCCCCCTCTACACCCCCTTACACCCCCCTCCTTACTCCCCCTGCCCCCCGGTGCGTGTCTGCGGGGCTCCCCGCCGCCGCCCACGTGACTCCGCTCCGGCACCAAGTTTCTCCCCGGGCTTCCTCCGCGTGCAGCGGCGGGAACTTCATCGTCCCTCTCCCAGCGGGACCCCGACAGGAGCGGGACCCCGACCGCGGACGGCGCCCCACTTTCCGCGTCGGTGCCCCCACCCACCCACCACCCACGTGGCCCGGCCGGCACCTCGTCTCGCCACGCCTGCCAGCGCGGGCCACGGGCTCTCCGCGGGGCGTCGGGGAGGCTCACACTGGCGGCCAGGAACCCCTTTTCCTCCCCCTGGACACCCCCAAATCCCCCTAAATCCAACGAAGCCCCGGCCCGGGCCCCGCCTGCACAGCCGCGCTCAGAGTGGGGGGGGTGCCGAGGGGCGCCGGCCTCCCCCAAGCCCCAGGCGGCTCCAGGGGCGCAGAGCCGGGCGCTGGGCTCCGGGCGCTGCATCGCCGCCCCCCACCCCGCCCCCCGAGAGAAGCCGGCCCGTGAGGCTGCACCCCGGGGGGCTCCCCGACTCCCCACCCTGCAGGTCCCGACCCCTGTCCTCGTGCGCGCGGCAGGAGCGGCGCCAGGAACGCGGGGGGAAGTGGGGAGAGGAAACGGGGAGCAGCATTTCCAGGGGCGGGACCCCGGCTGCACCGGCCCGGGCCCCTCGCCCGCCAGAACCCGGCTCGGCGGGGCGCCCGGGAGCCGCCGCGCCCTCGTTACCTGGGGGTCGCGGTTCTGTTTCATGCCGGGCCCGGGGGGCGGGGGGCCGGGGGGCGGGGGGCCGGGGGATAACAGCCCGGGGTCCGCAGGTCACAGCTCCAGCGGCGTCCACCCTCCTCCCGGACGGACGGACGGACGGACGGACGGGACCGCGCGGGGCAGAGGCTGTGCTGACTGAGGAGGCGCCCGAGGGCGGGGGCGCGGGCTGCACCCGACTTTGCGGGGGGCGGGGGGCGGGCCGTGACCTCCGGCCGCGCGGGCGGGGGCCGCGGCGCTGCTTTCTGGCCAGAGGAGGACGCGAGCGAGCGGTGAGGGGGAGGCGGGGGGAGCACGCGGGGCGCCGTGCGGGCCGGCCAACGTGGGGACATCGGTCACGCCGCGCGCTGCGGGCCCGCGAGGGCAGCGGGGGGCCTGGGGGACCCGGGGGGGACAAAGCCTCCTCCCGAGCAGACGCCGCAGCCCCCCTCCCTCGAGGTCAGAGCTCTGCCCCCCCAACCCCCCCGGGGTCGGCTCAGGGCGCGGGCCTGGCAGGGGGACTCGGGGTGACCAGGTCTCCTGGCGCCTTTGGGGTCCCGCAGTCCGCGTGCCCGGGCGCTCGGGGGACAGGGGGGCGTCTTCCCGCGCCCATCGGCCCCGGCCCGGCCCCCGGGGGTGTGAGGAGCGTCCGGGGGAGCAGAGGGGGTTGGGGGGTCGCGGAGTGGCCCTCCCTCCCCAGCGCGCGGGGTGCTTCCTGCAGAGCCACTTGGGTCCGAACTCTCCCCGCGCACCAGCTCCGGCCCCGGGCGCCGGGGGCCGAGTCAGGGATGGGGGACGGGGGAGGAGGGACGCGCCAGGGACGGCGTCCGGGGCTGCTCCCCGCGCGCGGCACTTCCTGGCGCGCCCCGCGGCCGCTGCCCGCGCCCCTGGCCCCCCGCCCGGCGCCTCCCTGGCGGGGCGCACCCGCAGCCCCGCTGCTTCCGGGCGCGCCGCGTCCCGGCCCCGGAGCCAGTGCGCCCTCCCCGCTGCCAGCGTGGCAGCCCGACTGCCCCCTCCCGGGGCTGCGAGAGGCGGCGGGGCGCGGCGGGGGCTCCCCCGGGGCGCGGGCCGGCCCCGCGCAAGTTCTCTCGGGGCTCGGAGACACCCCCCAACCCCGCCCGGGCGGTCCCGCGGGCTCCGGCGGCGGCGGCTGCAGGGACCGGGCGGCGGGAGCGGCGAGGCGGGCGCCTGGCCGGGGAGGGGCCGCGCGGGGCCGGGGGCCGGGGGCCGGGGCGCGCGGGGCGGTGCCGCTTTAAATGCACTTGACTCACCTGCTTCCGCGCGGCGCCTCCTGCGCGCTGACAGCTGGGGGCTTTGTTTCTCCTCCCACAGCCCGCCCCGCCCGCCACGTGACCCGCCGCCCGCCTCCTCCTCCGCCTCCTCCGCCTCCTCCGCCTCCTCCTCCTCCTCCAACTCCTCCTCCGCTGCCGCCCGGCAGGTCCACCCCCGGGCGCTCCGCCCGCGCCGCCGCCTCCACCCCTTCCCGGGGCTGCGGGGCGGAGGCCCCAGGCGGAGAGGGTCCGGGCGGGTCCGCGGTGACCCGGGCAGGGGGATGGTGGGCGCGCGGGTTAGGACCCCCGGGAGCCAGTGGGAGTGGGTGACTTACCACGAAGTGCCCCGGGGAGCTGAGCGGGGCTGGGGGGCTCGCTGGGTGGGGAGGCGGGCGGCTCTGCATGGAGCAGGGGCTGGGGAAGGCTCCCCCTTTCCTCTTCCCCCTTCCCCCTCCACTAGGTGCCGGGACCTGGGGCTGCAAGGCCAGCGCCCCGCACCCTCCTCCGCCAAGGGCGCACGCACCCTGGTCCTGGGAAGAAGGAACTAACTGATGGGAGGGACGCACCGTTTAGGGACGTCGCTGGGAATCCTGAGCCGAGTCCTGCCAAGAGCAGGGTGACGACTGCTTGTTTTCTGGGGGAGCGGCCAGCCTGCTGGTCGGTGCTGTTGGTATGTGCATGCTGCGGGGAAATGGGGTCCCGGCTGCACCCGCGCCCTGCAGATGACCGGTCTGGGCGCGCGTCCCGCTGGAACAGCACCCGCTCCCGGAGGAGAGGCACGGAGAACGTGTCAGGGGGCAGCTCGGTACCTGCTGCTTTCGGAAGTGGCCCCACGCTTTGCCGATGCCCCGTGTTGGAAGCTGCAAGAACCTGCAGTCTGAGTCCCTCCCTCGGCCCTCGGGTAGCATTCGGGATGCCTGCCCACACCTCCCAGAGGGCCACTCAGGAGGGAGAGGGTCCAGTCTCCATGGCAGGGAAGTCTGCGAGGTGGGTGACAGCCTGGTGCTTCACGCACTTGAGCGTGCGGAGGGGTCAGAGGGGTCACCGGGGCCTGGTTAAACGCACATCTGATTTGGAGGGTCTGGGGGTGGGCCTGAGATTCTGCCTGGAACTCCTCCCAGGTTAGGACAGGGAAATGGCTGGAGGGCCCCACTCTGAGGAGCAAGGCTTAGAGCATCCCCGTTTTGGCACTGGCCACTCTTTTCAGTGCTGACTGCGACACTTCCTAGCTCTTCTGTGACCTGAGGCAAGTTTCTCAGCATGCAAGCCTCCCCAGCTGTAAAACAGGGATGTGACTCACCTCCACCTCAATCTTGAAAATTACGCAAGAAAACTCACCTCAAGTGCCCGGTGTGGTGCCTGGCCCACGTGTGTGGGGCTGAGGAAATGCCAGTTAATTGCTGGGTGTCGCCCTGGCCGGGGGAAAGCTGGCCCCAGTCCCAGCAGCATACCTGCCGGGGGCGTGGTGTGTGGACTGGGCCGGGGTGCAGGCAGGCAGGCAGGCAGGCAGCCCCAGCTCCACTGCTGCACCCCAGAGGGGCTGGCCTGAGCCCTGTGTGGAGAGCCGGGCTGGGGAGGAATTGAACAAATGCAAGGCAGAGCCCATCACAGAGGTTTAGCCGTTCTGTTTCCAGCAGGAACCTTCTTACTGGAGGTCAGGGACCTGCACCGGGTCTTGTAGATGGAGAGGCAGGGCTGCTCCGACCGCCCTCAACCCCGGGGGGATCTGTCTGACCTCTCCGTCAGTGGAGACACTTTTGTGAAACAGGATTCACGCACGGAAAGGTGTTGGGGAGCACATTTCCCGGTGAACTAGAGAGTCTGTGCCGTGCGGGGGTTTCCAGGAATGGAGGTGGCTTGGAAAAGCCATCTGTGTTCGATCCGTGAACTCCTCCTGAAGCACCAACGATGGCTATTTCCATTCGGACATTTTTTTTTTTTTAAAGAGTTTTTCTTTTTTAATTTTATTTTTGTCAACCAGTTCTTCTGTCAGCGTAGAACACTGGATCTGTGAAACAAAAGGTAATTTTTAGGTTTAACCAGGGAAATCCCACAAAACAAAGCGATAAGTAAGTGAACCCCAAAATATGTTTATTAAAAAACTTTGAAATATTTAAAAAAAATGTTCTCCTGTTTCACCTGCAGAACTTTAAATCGTGATGAATGACTTCTGGAACATGGAATTAAAAAGCCATTTTGCTCTCTATTACAGATGTCCAGCTGCCTGTCAGATGGGCGATCTGTTTTAATATCGGAGGGGAGTAAATGGGTTATTAAGGGGTAGTGTGTTTTTTATCCTCATTAAGAACCTTGAAAGTTAAATGAGTTTATTAATGAAGATGTGGTATTCTTAGCTCTCAAAATGAATGGTGCTGTCACCAGCCTTCTCCTCTCCCTCCATTCTCCTCTCCCTGTACCTCCCCCCCCTCCCCCCCCCCCCTCACTCAAGTATGACCGTTTCCTAAGACTCATTTCTTGGCTTTTTATTTTGCTCAGTTTCCGCCATTTCCCTTGGAAATGTACTTACATCTGACGTTTAATTTTTTAAGCGTGGGATTACTCCTGAATCTACACCTACATCCTTAACCTGTTTCCCAGCCTCCATTACCGCATTATCAATGACTTGCTAGGCTTGTCCACTCATTTTCCACCAGCAGTCCCCGTGTGCTTTACATCACGCCCCTCCCCCTCCCATAAAACGGCCACGTCCTTGGCAATACATCACGATGGTCACTGGCATCAGGCAGCCCGTGGTGCTGTGGCAGGGACTTGGAGAGGACGCGGGGGACACAGGATGATTTATCCCTGCTACCTCCCCACCTCTCCCAGAGATTGCGGTGAGACTTTGCCTTCAGCTGTGACCGGGGCCGACTCATCAAAACAACTTACAGCCGAGACCGGTTTGGCTCAGTGGATAGAGCGTCCGCCTGCGAACTGAAAGGTCCCAAGTTTGATTCCGGTCGAGGGCATGTACCTTGCTTGCGGGCACATCTCCACTGTGGGGCGTGCAGGAGGTGGCTGATCGATGTCTCTCTCTCATCGATGTTTCTGACTTTCTATCTCTCTCCCTTCCTCTCTGTAAAAAATCAATAAAATATATTAAAAACAAACAAAACAAAACAACTTACGGGCACAGCACCCACATATGCAGCTGTGGGCCGCCGCATCAGTGGTGATCGGAGTGAATTGAGCTTGTGAGAGGAGGGGAGGCGAGGTTATGCTGCTGTGGGAAACACCATCAAAATCTCGGCGGCTTCATACAACAAAAGTTAATTTCCTGCTCATGCCAAACCTCCTGGCTGCTCTGACGGGGATACATCACTTTAGCCTGGGTCACTCCTGTGACCCCTCCCTGAGCACCATGGCCATGGAAGAGTGGGGAACGGCACACCAACCTTAACCACTTTCGCCGAGAGACGAGCCGGATCACTTCTCACGTTCCACTGGCCAACGGAAGTCACACGGGGTATGAACTCAGAAGGAATGGACAAGTGGAAATCTTGTGGATGAGTGATGGTCACCTCAGGGATCCACTGGACGTAGTGGGGAGGGGTAAAACCGATTGGAGGCCGTCCAGTGATAGCAGGGAACGAGCCTCGAGGACCAGATGGAGGAAGGTCCTCAGCGGGACGTGGCGTCTTTGAAGAAGCACAGCCATTGTTGTTACACAGTGTTGTTATGTAGGGCGACACTTCACAGTGAAAACGTCCACCTCGCTGCCTTTCAGGGTCAACTTATGCTTCAGCCAAGGTCAGTCAGCTCCAGGTACTGATCATCTAGACTCTTCTGTGACACAGGAGCCGGGAAGTGTCTTCCGTCTGGATTCTGCTCTGGGGACACGGCGACCATGAATAAGGTTCCACCAACACAAGAGAATTTGCTGGTCTGGTGGCCATGGGTGGCCATTCTCCACTCGAGGAGTGAAAATGTGTCGACGAAGAATGAAATATTTCAGTGAGATCCAGTGTCCCATGGTTCCCCTCATAACTGTCTGAATGATGCCTTTGACAGAGAATTTTCTTGTCTTCAAGGGAATGTTGAAATGTAGCGCAATGATTAAAAACCTGTCCACAAACAGGGGAAAAGCACTCGTATCAGTGAGAACAAATAAAATCATGGTTTTCTATCAGCTTTTGAACTCTTTTTCTAAAGAGCAGAGATTCTGTCAATTAAACTTGCTTCTACATCCCCCAACATTCATGTATCTAAAAGAGGTAAAGGCACTGATGAATGCTGTTAGCTCTAACCTGGAACGTGGAGATAGACTATTATCATGTGTTGCTGGGCGCTGAATCATGCTTTCGATCGCAACAATTTTATGTTGTCCCTGTCCACACCCATCAGTGACACCCTTTTAAAAATATGTACCTCTCATAAAATTCCTCCCAGATAAATACTTTACACAACATCAGCCTCTGCCTAAAACTAGTATTCAATCACACACTTCCACAAATATCGAAGACGAGTTATTGAAAAGAAGATAGAGTTTATCAATTCATTTTCTAACTGTATGCTCAAATACTTTTTATTTTATCTGATTCATTTTTAGCTCAGAGTGCTTGCTAACCTGTGGTACTGCCTAAGTATAAATCATAGCCTCAACAGACATGCTGCAGCGAGCCACTTGTGAATGCATTGTAATGCCATGCAGACTGAGATGGAAATGTTCATGACCAAGATATGACATTATTTATCAAGATGGAGCATGCAGGAGGCAGCCAATCAATGATTCTCTATCATCATTGATGTTTTTATCTCTCTCTCCCTCTCCATTTCTCTCAGAAGTCAATAAAAAATACATTAAAAAAAGAAATCATATGTAATAAAAGCCTAATATGCTAAGTGTCTGGCCATCCAGTTGTCCAACCAATCAAAGCATAATATGCTAATGATATGCTAAGGCCATTCAACTGCTCACTATGATGTGCACTGACCACCAGGGGGCAGACGCTCCAACTGGTCGGTTAGCTTGCTACTGAGGTCCAGCTGATTCGGACTAAGTGAGATGGGCAGACACGCCCTGGAGCCCTCCCACTGCCTTCCCCTGCTGGTCAACCTCCTGTGTCCCTCCCTGGCCCCGACCATTCGCCAGTGGGGTCCCTTGGCCTGATCTGCAACTTCTCGAAATCCTGGACCCCTTCGGGGGATGTCGGAGAGCTGGTTTTGGCCCAATCCCGCAGGCCAGGCCGAGGGACCCCACTGATGCGTGAATTCATGCACCAGGCCTCTCGTAGAATATAGAAGTGTCTATTTCATCTTTAATTTACCCTTTAAAATTTCAATTTTTACAGTATATTTTTATGTCTACAATCTATGAACGCAGTTGTATATATCATTTATAAGTGAATGTGTATGTGTGAGATACTGTTTTACTTACAGGACTGTGTAGGAAGAAGGAAGTAAAATAAAAAGATAGTAGAGCATGGTATCTATGATTAGCTTTGTTTTTTGGGAGATGACTTAGACAACGTTTTGGAGTGTAAGGTGAGAGACCAGAGTCCGGAAGATCAGCCAGGCGGCTACTACCCTGACTCAGAGGACAGGCGGCGAGGACCTGGTGATGGAGAGGAGAGATCACCGCAGCATGTGGTTTGGTTTTCAGTAGGTGTGTGTGTGTGTGTGTGTGTGTGTGTGTGTGAGAGAGAGAGAGAGAGAGAGAGAGAGAGAGAGAGAGAGAGAGATTGAGATTATAGCTTGCCAGTCTGCCTGGATGGTGGAACTGCTACTTGAGGGAGGACACGGGATACTGAACAAGATACAGAGTTCAGTTAAGGACGTGTTAAGTCAGAGGTGCCTGAGGGATTCCCGGGAGATGACTGGTGGGTGTTTTAAATATAATCCGAGACTCCGGAGAGCTTGGAGATAGAGATGACAGTGGCCTTAATTTCTCGATCTGCAGCTTTTCCTATAACGGCTGGTCTTAAAAACATCCCTTCATTTAAAGAAAAATTAAACAACAGCTTAACACTTATAATGATTCCTAATGTAATAAAAATGATTAAGAACATTGAATGAGGGTATGACATCATCACCGAACAGACAGTCTTAGAATTTGAGTTGGACATTTGGGCTAGTTTACTATTTTCATCTTTTCCAGGTGTTACTAGACTGTGGTGTGTTGTAAAATAGTCATTCTCTCATGCTGTCTTTCTCACCGAAAACCTGTTGCTCAAGCCAATCACTTATTCTCTTTTACTACACTGTAGGAATTGGGACTGTGTTCTAGTTCTGCTGTTCGTGTGTCCCTTCTTCAGGAATCATGAGCACTGTAAAACTAAGGCGTGTGATTTATTGGACAAAGCACGTTCTTGCTGAGTTATGAGGATGGCTTTCATACCATGCCATTCCCCTCAATTGCTTACCTCCCACTTACTAAGAATCTGCAGGTAACTTACCAGTTTAATTTTCAGGTTTCATACAATTCTCTTTCTAACCATTTATCTCATAAATAGGGTACTAATATTAAATAATGCTAAATAGATATTGATTTAAATTTGTAGTTTTTCATATCGTCGTTTTGTGGCATGGTATCATCTCAAGCACATACACAGTATTCTTTATCACAGTGGAATTCCTTTCAGCACAGATGTTTATCCCTCTCCATCAGAATGGAAGCCCCATGAGGGCAAGACTTTTTGTGCATTTTGTTTACTGTTCTATCTCCAGGATGCAGAATGGTGTCTAGGATATGATAGATGATAAATAAAATCTCTGAATGAATACATAAATAAACAGAATAGACTCATGAATGTCTTGATTTGAATCTTCCTATTTTTTTAAAAGTTTAAATCTTACCATCTTGTTTTATTTCTCTGTAACTTAACAACTTCATTTACTTTTAAAAAGTCAGTTTAATGCAAGTTTTTTTGTGATATAGTTAGCTAGATACATACAAAAAGTTTTGCTCTTTCAGCATCTGGGAGAAAAAGTCCTTGCACTCCTCTTTTAGCTTACAAATACACTACAAGCCACAAACATCTTATGTAAGTCACCCAGAAATATTTAGGTAGGAAGGTCAAGTTTAGTCTTAAAAACAAAACCTGCTGAGACCGGTTTGGCTCAGTGGATAGAGCGTCGGCTTGTGGACTGAAAGGTCCCAGGTTCAATTCCGGTTGAGGGCATATACCTTGCTTGTGGGCACATCTCCACTGTGGGGCGTGCAGGAGGCAGCTGATCGATGTCTCTCATCGATGTTTCTGACTTTCTATCTCTCTCCCTTCCTCTCTATAAAAAATCAATAAAATATATTTAAAAAAAAACACAAAAAACCCCCTCCCTTCATAAACAAAAGTTCACTCTAGAATATGGCAAAAAAGTAAATAAATAAAAATATAAAGTATATTAAAATAACCAGAGACCTAAAAATCAGTTTCTTAAAGACCTTGGCTCTCTGTAGTAGTGAAACACTAATCAGATGCTATACTTGAAGGCATTGCTAGAATAACATCTCACCCAATCCACAAATTAGTTCTTGCTATTATCATCACCACTTCACAATGCTATGTTCCCCACCCAGAACCCGAGCACAGTAACTGGGGAAAGGCCACGTCCCACCTCAGAGAAGTCCGGCTGCTGTCTGGCTCGGGGACTCGGACCAGCCGTACAGAGCGATAGTGGACGCAGAGTGAAATCTGCGGTGTGGGAAAGCCGGCCTGACACTCCCCAGACCACGTGCTCGGGAGAAAGACTAACGCGGTGTGCCATGCTACCATGTGTCTCTCTGTCTCCAAGACACTCATTCGGCTCGCCACTCATGAGCACACGTTTAGTTTTCTCTCGCCGTTAGGGGCGTAAATGAGTGCCAATGCGGAACATGCTCCTATCGGAGTCCACACAGGCTCTTGGGCTGTTCACATCTCTTCCCTCCTTTTGTTGTCTTTGTGGTTGTGTTGTTTTGTTTTCTGCTCTGATGAGGAGTGTATGGGATGGAACACATTTTGGACAAGTCGCGAACATTTCCTGTCCCCTGAAAACAAATGTGTGCTCCTAATAGTCATGCGACCGAGGAGCAGGGGCCAGGAGTCCGCTTGCTGCCCAAAGACCTCGAAGGTGGGTGCAGATCTTCGTGGTTACCTCCATAGTGACCTCTTCTGATGCCAGGCCAGACTCACCTCAGCTGAAGACTGAACTGGCAATATGCTGTTTCTTTTTTATTCTTTCTTTTTTTAGCATATATTTTATTGATTTTTTACAGAGAGGAAGGGAGAGAGCTAGAAAGTCAGAAACATCGATGAGAGAGAGAGACATCGATCAGCCGCCTCCTGCACGCCCCACAGTGGAGATGTGCCCGCAAGCAAGGTACATGCCCCCCGACCGGAATCGAACCTGGGATCTTTCGGTCCGCAAGCCGACGCTCTATCCACTGAGCCAAACCAGTCTTGGCAACATGCTGTTTCTTCATAATGAGCTCTCGCTGGCACCAAATGGAACCAAGTGCAAAATAATAACTAACTAACTAACTAACTAACTAACTAAAATGTTTAAGGTGCACAACTTGCTGAGTTTAGAGGCGACGCTTTTGATCCTGACTGGTAGAGACCTCAGATGCCAGGGGCAGAGCCCTGCTGGCTTCTAACACCAGAAGAGAGGGCGGTGTATTTAAAGAATAAAATGAACTAATTTTTCAAAAAAGCCCAGAAAGAGTCAAACAGTTAAACACATTATGGTTTAGTTATGTGATGGATTTCTTTTTCTTTTTTGGTAACTGCTGGAAAAAATTCACATTAAAATATTTTAGGCTATGATAGAACGATCACTTTAACATATTAAAGGACAAAGACAAAATTCAAAAGTTTTGAAATCTTATATATCCAGGATGATGTCATTTGAGTAAAATGTTTCCATATGTTTCTGCGCATAGAAGAGTAAATAAATAACAGAGAAGATATTTGTAAATGGTGGTATTCCTGAACTACAGTGACTTTCTGCTCTCTGTTGTATGTCTCTGTCTCTCTATCTGGAGAGGGTGAAAGGGACAGGAAAGGGCAGGGAGGGGAAAGGAAGGGGGTGGAAAAGAGATAGAGAGACTGATTTTCAGGAATGGCTCTCGCTATTTTAGGGTGAGTGTGGGGGCTGACAAGTCCTAAATGCGGAAGGCTGGAGGCTGAGGAGGTGATGTTGCATCCGGAGGAGGGGAATTCCTTCTTTGGGAACCTCCGTCATTTCTCCTAAAGGCTTCACCTCATGGACGAGGCCCACCCTCACTGGGGCGGGCAATCCATCTTCATCACATCTAAACAATACCCTCACAGCCACATCCGCATTCGTGCCGAAACAGCGGGCATTGTAGTGAGACAAACAGACACATAAAACTACATCACAGCTTCAAGCAGCTCCCCGAAACCACAGCCTCCCCGAAACCCTTTCCCGAACACAAGCCAGGTCTGAGGCCTGGGCTTTCGGTCACCGGACACAGAACCTCAGGAAGCAGAGAGTAAGTGAATCTTGCTTAACAGGCTTTCCCAAGAACAGTCTGACCTAAGGAAAAGCTAGCATTTAGTTCAGGTCCATTTCGGGGTATGAATGTTTTTTAAAGGGCAAAAACAAAACCCACACCGCCATCAGTATTTGTGTGTTGACTGTTCGATGAAAACAGGGTAATAGGTTAGTTAGTGCATTCAAGGCAGGAGAGAGCCAAACTATACAATTGATGAGTCTGAAAAAAGTGATTGATGGAAAAATCAGGAACATTTTAATTTTCACTTGACATCAAACCATGGGGCCTATGTACATCTTTATTTTATTTTATTTATTTTTAAAATATATTTTATTGATTTTTTACAGAGAGGAAGGGAGAGGGATAGAAAGTTAGAAACATCGATGAGAGAGAGACATCGATCAGCCACCTCCTGCACGCCCCCTACTAGGGATGTGCCCACAACCAATGTATGTGCCCTTGACCGGAATTGAACCTGGGACCTTTCAGTCCGAAGGCCGACGCTCTATCCACTGAGCCACACTGGTCTCGGCACTCCGTACATCTTTAAATCAATTGGTGAGGGGCCCTGAGTTTGGAATGGTGTGCCCCCATACTCTCCTGCTTCGTTTGCTCCGACAGGTTGATGTGCATTTGCCTCAAGCTGGGACACGTTGGGCGGAACGAGCCTTGCGGTGCCCCCACTGGCAGCCTGTGGCCACGCGGGACAGGTATCCCCTCCTCCCGCATGATGGAGGGATTCTCAGGGCTGCAGCGCCACACTTCTAGAAGGATCTGTTCATCCACCTCTTAGGAGAGTGTGCATACAGTCCCTGCAAAGTATGAGGAGCAGTACACTGTGATAGTGCATTGCTGCCTTTTCCTATTCTCTGCATACATTCAGAAGGTGGTCTTCCCAGGTCAAAGTTCAAAATTGTAAATCTTTGTGGCCCAGCACTTTATGGACTTAGGCTTTTAAAATATATGTATATTTTATTGTTTTTTTACAGAGAGGAAGGAAGAGGGATAGAGAGTTAGAAACACCGATGAGAGAGAAACATCTATCAGCTGCCTCCTACACACCTCCTTCTGGGGATGTGCCTGCCACCAAGGTACATGCCCTTGATCAGAATCAAACCTGTGACCTTTCAGTCTGTAGGCCAATGCTCTATCCATTGAGCCAAACCGGTTAGGGCTGGATTTAGGCTTTTTAATGTTGATTTAATAAACAAGTAACTGCAGTTTCTACAGTATCAGGCATGTATATCAGACTTTCTTATGTGTAAAGCATTATATTAATTAAAGTCACAACCACAGCATTCTCTCTTTCAGGATTTTAGATAATAATTCTCATTTCTTTTGTATGCTACCAATTTTCATGTAGTCCACTGATATATGTTTTAGAACACGTGCTTTCAGTGTTCTGATAAAAATAACCATGAAAATATTAATATACTCCACAATTCCCACATATTCCATTAGTCATTATTACAGGAAAAATGTGAATAATTTATTGGTGAAAAGTCTGAATTAATTCACTGACTTAAATCATGCTTAATGGTTCCTAAGGGTTTGGGGCATTGGGAGAAAAAAGGCATATTCTTTGTTAATAAGAAGAGTGACTCCTTGAAAGACCATGAAAAGTTTACCTTTACAGAAAAAGTCAGTACACGATCACCTAATCTATTTCCTTATAGTGTAATCACCTTGGGGAAGTGAAATAAGCCAGTCAGAGAAAGACAGGTATCACATGATCTCACTCATATGTGGAATGCAATGAACAAAATAAACCGATGAACAAAATGGGTCCAGAGACGTAGAATCATGAAACAGACTGACGAGTCTCAGAGGGAAGGCAGGGGTGGGTGGGTGGATGGGGAGAGAATAACCAAAAAACTTATAAGCATATATGCATATCCCATGGACACAGACAATGAAGTGTTGAAGACCTGGGGGTGGGGGAATGGGTGCGGGATGGAGGGAGTCAGTGGGGAAAAATGAGGACATTGCCGAGACCGGTTTGGCCTAGTGGATACAGCGTCAGCTTGCGGACTGAAAGGTCCCAGGTTCAATTCCGGTTGGGGGCATGTACCTTGCTTGTGGGCACATCTCCACAATGGAGCGTGCAGGAGGCGGCTGATCGATATCTCTCTCTCATCAATGTTTCTGACTTTCTATCTCTCTCCCTTCTTCTCTGTAAAAAAATCAATGAAATATATATTTTTTAAAAAACCTAGGACATCTGTAATATTTCCATCAATAACAATAAATAAAAAAAAGAAAGATAAATTAAGTGGTTTCTGAAAATGGATAGAAGATAAAATAAATGAATTAAGATACGTTGACACCTTAAATTCTAGGCAAAATTAGGCAAGTATAATCACAAAAAGTTAAAATGGATTGAATATTTAGGATGTTATTTGAACAGTGTTTTCTTCAAAATGATCCCTTAAAATGGATGCTATGGTTTTCCTGTGTTCAGAGGCGAAAGCAGGCACAGATTAGTTTCCGGAGGTCATACAACTTTAATTTTGAGTTAGTGTCAACCCTAAGAAGCTGGAGTTCAAGTTCCTTCTCATTGTACATGCACAGGCCGTTACTCCTCATCTCCGGATTTGCCTGCCCAGGTCTCACTGCTGAAGGCCATTTTCTAGGAAGATAACCAGTCAGATAATTTTCCAGAATGCTCTTCACTCATAGACTCCACTTTCTCATCTCCCTTCCCCCGATCAATCCCGCGATAAGATTTTTGCTTTCACTACTTTTTATAAAATAACTTTTAAGTTTGAAATAGTTTAAGACCCATAACAAGTAATAAAAGAACAGACTTGCTCTGTATCTTCCCCAGCACTTGATGATATCATCAGTGTTTTTTAGTCACCCCAACGGGTATGTAATGGGATCTCCTTGTCACTTCCACTTGCATCTCCCTTATGTGTGGCTGGAATAGTGAGGCTGTTTTCGGGTGCATAATTGCACTCTTATATTGTCTGGTAAAAGATCTGTTTATGTATTTTGTCTAAATTCTACTTGGACTGTTTGTGTATTTATTTACTGCTGACTTTAGAGACATCTTCATGTTTTGGAAACCAGTCCTTTGACAGGTACATGATTTACAAGTATTTTTTTCATCCTCTTAACAGAATCTTTGTCAGCAAAAGCTTTTAGCTCTGATGAAATCCAATTTACTGATATTTTTCTTCTTTGCTGTCATGTCTAAGAACTCTTCACCTAACTCCAAGCCTGGGAGTTTTTCCTCATGTTTTTATCTAAAAGTTTTATGGTTTTGAATTTTATATTTAGATCTATGAGCTATTTTGAGTTAAAATTTTTTTGGATATATTTTTTATTGATTTTTTACAGAGAGGAAGGGATAGGGACAGAGAGTTAGAAACATCAATGAGAGAGAGACATCGATCAGTCACCTCCTGCATATCCCTACTGGGGATGTACCCACAACCGAGGTACATGCCCTTGACCGGAATCGAACCTGGGACCTTTTAGTCCACAGGCCGACGCTCTGTCCACTGAGTCAAACCGGTTTTGGCGAGTTAGTTAACTTTTTATTAAGGTGTGAAATTTAAGTCAAGGTCTTATGTATTTACTTATTTTTGCCTATTCCTAACTGTGACAGAAAACAATCTTTCAAAAATATTTTCCATCTGCACTGCATGAAATAGAAGGTAATATTATATTTTTAATTTTTATCTTAAGTGATTTTTTAAACACAAAATTAATATATGCTCTTTGCAATAAATTTGGAAAATACTAAACATCTACTCTATTTCCTTCTCCTCCTCGTGTTGCATTCTGTCTCTTTTCATCCTGTTTCTCCTCTTCCACCTGCTTCTCCTCCCACTCGTTCATGGGACTGATACACATAGACTCTCCAATGTGGTCTACTTCTGCGGAAGAAGGGGAAAGATGAGAGAGCGGCTTAGGTAGACAGATGGATAGATGTAAAGGTTGAAGCAAATTTGGTTAGAGTTAACAGGTTTAATGTTGGTGGCAGGGGACATAGGAGTCTATAATTTTTTTCTATTCCGGTCTGCAGGCTACAAATATTTCAAAAATAAAATGAAAACGAATAAAAACCCTTAAGCCATTTACTTTCAGATGCCACTAAACATTTATTATGTTTATCACTGAATTATACTGACCGGGGCAGTCGAAGGTAGAGTGCTTCATCATCCCAGAGATGGTTGAATGATGTTCTTTACTGTTTAAAGTGCACCGGTGCTTTTAGTAATGACATAAAAAATAAAAGAGAATGTCTGGGTGGGTGGAGGATGGACGATGAATGACATTTTCCCCAGGTCTCTTTTAGGCCTGCTGTTCCTTGGTACATGTGACAGGATGAATCAATGATCTGTCTGGCAATTCTGGAAAACTGCCTAATGAGTTTAAGATAATAAGAGTAGGCAAGTGAGCTGACTGGGAGCTGTTAGCTCAGCAGGTCAGAATTGCCCTTCAGAGTAGAGCCACAAATTTTACAGGTTTTCTGGGTTTAGTTTGCTGTTGGCTGGGTTATATTTAATACTAGTATGTTCCCTTTTCAGACATCAGTCCTTCTCTGTCACCTATGAGGCTCTGGAGACTTAAGATAGAAGTATAAATATTAATAGGCTCTAAAGATAGAGGTATCTGTCATAAAAGTATAGCATTTTGAATTTGTACTTTATAATGGTGTCCATGTAGGAAGTGAAGCAGAGAATTAGGGCAATCATTTAGATGTTTCAAGAAAATTTTTTTTTACACGGCTCCAATTACTTGGACACTTCAGGGAAAAATCTATTTTTGGTACAAAATATTCTAATGGTTATTTCATTTTGCATACACAGATTATGTCCAATTTGACTTATTTGCATGCACCCTCAGACACACTTTTACGCGTATGCCTTTATTTCCCTCTGTAAAAACAAGAGCAATACTTTTACTTGGAAAAATCTCCTCATGGTGGAATCTTCTCTGCCCTCGTACAAGCCCCTGACTCTCTCTGGATCTCCCTTCCCTGGGCTCTAGAAAGTAGGGTTTTGGATTTTCTGAACTTGAAGCTTTCTTTTACCTTCATGCTTTCAAATAAAAACCCATGGGAGCCCCCCTCCCTTTTTATAAATAAATAATTTTTCTTAAAGCAGTTACGTTCACAGCCAAATTGGGAGGAAGGTACAGGGATTCCTCATAAATCCCCTGCTTTGACATGTGCACAGTCGTCCCCATTAGCAACATCCCGCACAGAGTGGCACATTTGTGACTGCTCCCCATGGGATTTCCCGGATTTTAAGGAAAGGCTCAGTATTTCTCATAAGTCAAATTGTATAACTGGTTCAGCTCTAACATTTACTAGCATGAATGAAAACTGAGCTCTTTGGGGAAGTTATGGTTACACGGTTCTCATATATCCAAAGCCAATGAACGAGAAAGACATAGGATATGCTCTAATTCACTTTATATTTTATCTAAAAAAGGGAAATAATTTTAAAATGTTGATATTATATTGTTTGCAGCGAATACACTACGGCCTGCCTCATGCTTGACCATTGTACACTGCTCTGTTTTGACAACATGTTGGATACTGCTAGTCTAGAGAACCCTGACTACGGAGAATACCCAAGCTTTATGACTTGTGAGCTTTTACTATTACTCTTAGGAAGTGGAATTCAAGGCCTGCAGTGATTGCAGCATGCTGATTTGACTGGAGCGAGCTGTTGACCACTGATTATGTTTCGAAGAGAAATGCTATGATGGAATTCTGAAATCAATACATCTGTTTCCATTAGGACTTTAAATCATTTGTCATTTTTATGGAGGTGATGGTGACCCATCTGGGCCTATAACTTGATAAATTATGGATAAGCATAATGAATGGTCTTCATTTACATCAATTAGGATTTTTCAGAAGCTCTGGCTAGTATTTCTGGATAGTCCAGAGGTTTAGAACTCAGACATAGTTGAATAAATACTATACAGTATGCCAGGCGTTGTGCTAGGGCAGACTATATACATGTTTGTTAGAAATAAGAGGAGGGAGGAGAATTGTTTATCATTGGCAACAAAGATGCTGTTTAATGGTTGTAAAGGAGTAGGTATAAGCAATGACATCAATGACAAGATCTGCACAATGAGATTCGATAGGGGGAGGATGGGTGGGTGGGTAGGGAGAGACCAACTGAAAAACTTGTATGCATATGTGCCTAACCTATGACACAGACAATAGGGCAGTGAAGGCTAGTGTGGGGGGCTGGGTTGGGCTAGAAGAGGTCAATGGGGGGAGGAAGTAGACATATTGTAATACTTTTAACAATAAAGATTTAAAAATAAAGTGACTATATAAACAAACAAACAAAAGATCTGCACAGTGGAGGAGGTAAAGGCATGGAGAATAGTCGCTCTCAAGTTTTTCTCCTGTGAAGAAATAACTTAAAACAAACCTAGCTGGTTTGACTCAGTGGATAGAGCGTCGGCCTGCAGACTGAAGGGTGCCGGGTTTGATTCCGATCAAGGGCACATGCCCCAGGTTGGGGGCTAGATCCCCGGTAGGGGATGTGCAGGAGGCAGCTGATCAATGACTCTCTCTTATCATTGACATTTCTATCTCTCTTTCCCTCTCCCTTCCTCTCTGAAATCAATAAAAATATATTATAAAATAAATTAAAACAACCACAAAAAATATTTAAAGTGGACAAATGTTGTTTTTTCTTAAGAATAGCTGAGTTAAATACATACTTCCCTTTAACACTAATTAAAATTTTATAGAAGCAGAAGACAATAAACCAAGGTAATAACATATGGAAGAAATAATGTAAGCGTTATTTCTTTTTTCTTATAAAACATCTCCAGGGCAAAAAGACGACTTTTTAGTGAGACATTAACAAAGACAAAGGAAAGCCCTTATATAGATAAAATGGTAAGTTATATGTTAGGTAATTTAAATGTACAGTGAAGAGACCTTGTAGTGGCTTATTTTTGTAAACAATAAAAGAACTGAGTCAATTTAATTAGTATTCCCCGAGGTAGTACCTTACATAATAAACATATCTATATTTCTAATAAAATAAATAATTACCAGAATGAAGTTCTAATAGCAGTAAGACCTATTATTTTCAGCAGTGGTACTAAGGCCTAGGGGAACATAAAAAAAAAAATCAGCCTGACCAGCATGGCTCAGTGGTTGAGTGTCAACCTACAAACCAGGAGGTCAGGGTTCAATTCCCTACCAGGGCACATGTCTGGGTTTGGGCTTAATTCTATGGGTCATACAGGAGGCAGCAAATCAATAGTTCTCTCATATCATTGATGTTCCTATCTTTCCCCCTCCCTCTAAAATCAATTATACACACACACACACACACACACACACACACACACTGAGTGGTCAGATTACTATGATCTCTGAACGCATAATAATCTGACACTCAGTGTGTGTGTGTGTGTGTGTGTGTGTGTGTGTGTGTGTGTGTGGCCTGGTGCATGAATTTGTGCATGGGTAGGGTCCAGCCAGTTTAGCCAGGGGAAGGGGACATGGGTGGTTGGCTGGCCTGCCTGCTGGTTGAACTCCTGGTTGAGGGGACAATTTGCATATTAGCCTTTTATTATATAGGATATACATGGAGTGACCAGATTATTATGTGTTCAGAGATCATCATAATCTGGCCACTCAGTGTATATTTAAAAAAAATTAAGGAGGGCTTTAACTTTAATCTCACCTATCTATCCCCTTCTCTTATTACCAAAGTTTTTAACTTATGGTCCAATATTGTAGCTGGATAAACAAAGTGTGCTAGAATGGAGTAGGTTAGGTGATTATTGTTCCTGCTTTATCTTGGTGCTCCTATTATTAAATAAGGTCTTTGAAACTTGAAATGAATATGCTGAAGCTAACATTAACATCAGCACAGACAATCACCATCTACGAATGAGAGACTGAAGCTGATAAGAACTCCGATGGCTCACGTTGTCCAGATGATAATGAGGATGGTGTTGGTACTACTAATGTCAGCTAACATTTCTATGACACTTATTCTCATAAGGCTGACTCCAGCACAGAAGTTCTCCCTGTGTAGACACAGCTGATCCTCACAGCCAATTGGTTTGGAGGTCAATTCCCCCCAGTGATACCAACAACAATTAAGACTTAACTACAACAAGGCTGTACATACAGTCCACAAAGGGGTGCACCAGGAGTGTCCACCTCACGTAACTGGAAAGGCAGAGCTACTGGGCCCTATAGGTCACCTACCACACAAAGCTACTCTACCAACTCAGGGAAGCAGCGAAAATGCGGAGACAAAGAAACAGATCACGAACGAAAGAAATGGAGGAAAACAAATGATTGGATATAGAGTTCAAAACCACAGTTATAAGGTTTTTCAAGAATTTCCTAGAAAAGATGGATAAATTTAGTGAGACCCTCAAGGATATGAAAAAGGACCAACTAGAAATTAAATATACACTGACTGAAATAAAAAATATTATACAGAGGCCTAACAGCAGACTAGAGGAACACAAGAATCAAGTCAAAGATTTGAAATACAAAGAAGCAAAAAACACTCCACTGGAAAAGCAAAAAGTAAAAAGAATAAAAAAATTTGAAGATAGTGTAAGGATCCTCTGGGACAACTTCAAGCACACCAACATCAGAATTATGGGGGTGCCAGAAGAAGAGAGAGAGCAAGATACTGAAAACCTATTTGAAGAAATAATGACTGAAAACTTCCCCCACCTGGTGAAAGAAATAGACTTACAAGTCCAGAAAGCACACAGAACCCCAAACAAAAGGAATCCAAATAGGACCACACCAAGACACACCATAATTAAAATACCAAGAGCAAAAGACAAAGAGAGAATATTAAAAGCAGCAAGAGAGAAACAGTTAATTACCTACAAGGGAGCACCCATTCGAATGTCAGCTGATTTCTCAACATAAACTATGCAGGCCAGAGGGGAGTGGCAAGAAATATTCAAAGTGATGAATAGCAAGAACCTACAACCAAGATTACTCTACCCAGCAAAGCTATCATTCAGAATTGAAGGGCAGATAAAGAGCTTCACAGATAAGAAAAAGCTAAAGGAGTTCATCAACACCAAGCCAGTATTATATGAAATGCTGAAAGGTATTCTTTAAGAGGAAGAATAAAAAGGTAAAGATAAAAATTATGAACAACAAATACATATCTATCAACAAGTGAATTTAAAAATCAAGTGAATTAAAATCTGATGAACAGAATAAACTGGTGAATATAATAGAATCAGGGGCATGGAAAGGGAGTGGACTGGCAATTCTCAGGGGGAAAGGTGTGAGGGGTGTACAGGGAGAGACTGGAGAAAAATCATACACCTATGGATGAGGACAATGTGGGGGGAGGTAAGGGCAGAGAGGGGGGTGGGAGCCAGGTGGAGGGGAGCTATGGGGGAAAAAGAGGAACAACTGTAATAATCTGAACAATAATGATTTATTAAATTAAAAAAGGAAATGCTGTAGAAGCTTAAACCCTAGTAGCAAACATAAAAGTGCTCATTGCTGCTTCATTAGGATTAATATTTTACATTATTATTTCCTATTTAACAAGTAATGCAACTGAAGGTTTCTTTGAAAGTTAAAGCCTTCCCCTGAGTCCAATGGGTGGAGGAGTTTTAAAATAGGAAGAGCCTGGATCTCCGAATCACCAGGAAACCCGTCAGATGGCCAGGCCTCGCTGCATCGAACTGTCCTTTTATCACCAATGGAGTGTTGATGTTTGTGACACAGCCAGAGCTAACTAGTTTATATCAGGGTTTATTAAATGTCTTGCACAGCATCTAGTAGGAAGTTAACAGTAGGCTGATGACTGATCCCAGATCTCTTAACTCCTTGTTAAGTATTCTGATGGTCTCTAATGTATGTAAGGTACTGTGGGATCTGGGAATAGACAATGCATTTTACAGAAAACTCTGAAAGTAGGTAAGTAAACATTACCCCAAATTCTCATTTCAAAAATAACGTTTTAGATTTTGAAATAGCTAAAGTTAATACAGCCATATTTGGTTTCTCATATATCTTTGATTTATTGAGAAACAGTCCCTTCAGCTGTATCATATCATATTTTTGTGGGATACAAAATTGAAATGCGCCTCGAACAGTGAATCACCAACAATGTGCATAACATTGTATCCCAGATGGCTCTCTCTTTTGCCAGTTTTATGTGGAAATCAATAGCTTGTCTGAAAGAATGCCCAAATGCTCTTCCCAGGCCAAAGTTCTCCTCCCATAACAAAACACTCATGTGTTTTTCTCTCAGAGGAGATCTGCAGTGTAAGGCTGGCTGGAAGTATAATTAGCCTTTTCAGGAAAACACACACACACACACACACACCCCATAAACAAAGAAACTCCATTCTAACAAAAGCATTAGATTTCATTATTTATGGGCTGATAATCTCATTTATGGATAATGATCAAGAATTTATTGTTACCAGGCTTTCGGGCAGTATCATTTTGGTTAGTACAATTTCTAATGGTTTCTTTTTAAGTAATTACCCGTCACTGGAGAAAAGGATGCCAGCACTTCCACAAGTAGCTTGTCAGTGTTAAAAATACTTTCCCTGCTGGCCACTCTGTCCCTATCAACACTTCGCAGCTCTCGTGCACACAGCAGCAAACCATGACTATTTTGAACCCGATTCTAAGAAAAGACGTTGGAGATTTTCCTTTTAACGTGAAAACATCTCTGCAGGTTTTTTCAGGGGTAAATGTGGTGACTTGGGAGCTCTCCACAGCACAGAGAATGGGGTGTGTGTGTGGGGTGGGGTGGGAGGCACGGGGGCACAGAGTGCAGCAAAGGGCAAATGCAGTGCCCTGTGACAACTTCAAGATACATGCTGGTGGTTCCCCCTCCACCCCTTACTTCTCTGTGGGTACAGGTTCTTTTAAGTGAAAAACCACCTCTTCTCTTAGTTGTATGAGGCGCACAGAAGGGACATGATGATGAGCAGTATGTGCCCCTTCCCCGCAGGGGTTGGGGAGACTGAGGAAGAGCCTGTTGGGCCCTGGGGTGTGGGGGTGTCTGTGAGGTTAGAAAGGAAAGCATGGAGTGCGAGGGCGTTTGTGGGGACTGGAGGGACAGGCCAAGTCAGAAAGGGTCCAGGAACGTTTAGGTTCAAAAACCTGAAGAGAGCCGAGACCGGTTTGGCTCAGTGGATAGAGCATCGGTTTGTGGACTGAGGGGTCCCAGGTTCCATTCCGGTCAAGGGCATGTATCCTGGTTGTGGGCACGTCCCCAGTGGGGGGGCGTGCAGGAGGCGGCTGATCGATGTTTCTCTCTATCCCTCTCCCTTCCTCTCTGTAAAAAATCAATAAAATATATTTTTAAAAAATCTCATTCCTAATATAAATGAGTAAATAAGTAAATAAACAGTATGCTGAGAATGATTTCTTTAAAAATTCTCATAATGACTCAACCCTCATACTTGACTGGGTAAGGAGCTACACTTTGGCAAAAAATAGCTGTCTGAACTTGAAGAAAAATAATGTGCTCTTTATCAAGTCTCAGTAAGGCAACACTCTGTCCACACCACCAGGTGGTTTATAAGCATTTTATTCTTTTTATTCCTATGACTCATGTCGCATAACTCATCTAAGTGAACATGAGGTTCCTAATCAGGAGACCTGAGCTTGACCCCCCATGAACTAATGAAGTAGGTAAACCCCCACGTCCGGAACTGCATCCACTTCAGAGTGCACGATTAAGTTACTGCTACCCAACCCACTGAGCACACACCTCACCAAACTGCCCCGGGCTTGGTCTGCAGAATGCAAGTGTCCTATGCCACCCCTCCAGTTTTCATAAACAAACGCTTCTACAGACATGGGCCAGGCGGGGAGGGGGGGCTGTCTCTCAGGCCCAAAGGGGACACGAGTCTTGTTTGCAGAAGGAACTGGGTTGGGGTGCGGCAGAGAAGGCTCTGCTCCGAGTCCTGGCCTTCTGGCTCAGAAACACTGAGGCCATTGTCTTCAGAGGCAACAAAAGGGGTTGTTGAAAAAAAAGCACAAAAAAACCAAGCTTTCATAGAAAGCCAAAAATCTGTGCTTGTCATTTTCTGTTTATTGGCATTCAAGGATGGCAGTCATTCTCAGCTCTGGCCGCTGTTTATACTTCAAGGAAGCCCCGTATCCGCGGAATGGGAGCCAGCTCTCAGTATCTCGCTCTTCAAAAAACAAAAATCAAAAAACCCTCCATCATTTCTATCCATTTCCTTGTGTTCCTGATACGGGGCTGGTTGAATGGCAGGTCAGCAGGCTGCTTAACATCAGAGCCTGCTGACCCTCCTGACCAGCCCTTTCACAATGAGGCACACATCTGCATTTACTTGGAGGAGGGGGACAGCATTCCTATGACACTGAGTCAGATTTTCCTGTGCTATCACAGCGTGCGTGTGTGTGCGTGTGTGCGTGTGTGTGTGTGTGTGTGTGTGTGTGTGTGTGTGGTTGCAGTTGGGCAGTTATTAATTGCATGAGGAGGGGAAGTGTAATCCTTGTGCAGTTTGTTTCTTGGTTAACAGTTACATTTACGGGAAACAAGGCGAACCTAATCTTGACTGTTAGAGGAAACTGCCGCAGTTTTGTAACCTTTACCCTCTTTAATTGAATGAGAACTGGCAGGGAGGGCGAGAGAGTGGTGCTGGTCATTTGGCAACGGGCAAGGGTCACTACCACGTTAATTGGTATCTACAGCGCAGACCCATTTTTCTACGGTGATCAATTTCAGAAGAGTGCCATTCACTGAAATGAACCAATGTCCTTGACTTCTTAGAAGACATGAAAGGGAAGTGATCACAGTGAGTTGGCTGAACATTAACTAAGATAATAAATCTCTTGAACTGACGTGTGTGACATCCATACCTTATCTTCGAATGGTGAATTATATATTTTTCATTCATATTGCTGTAAATTGCTTTTATGGCTCTAGTAATTTATATTTCGTCATAGCAATTTTATGTGATTATCACAATGATTCTGTAAAGAACATAAAATAGGTATTCAGTGCCCTAGCCGGTTTGGCTCAGTGGATAGAGCGTCAGCCTCTGGACTGACGGGTCCCAGGTTCAATTCTGGTCAAAGGCATGTGCCCTGGTTGTGGGCTCGGTCCTCAATGGGGGGTTCGGAGTGTGCAGGAGGCAGCCAATCAATGATTCTCGCTCACCATTGATGTTTCTCTCTCTCTCCCTCTCTGAAATCAATAAAAATATATTAAGAAAAAAATAAAACAGACATTAGTATTCTCAATGAGAATGAGAAGTTAAGTGATTTGCCTAAGGTCAAATAAACCAGCCCACCACCCAGATCTCTTGATTTGTAGAACCACATTATTTTACAGGGTATCACCTGACTTGACTTGATGAAATGTTGATGGATAGTTGACACATAATGATTTAACAGCTGAAATACATGAAAATGATTACAAGTCATCCCATAAAAAAATCTCTAAGGTACACCCTGGTTTTTCAACTCCCCTAGTTCTGACCTGGTTAAAGAACAAATGCTGGAAGAGAGTTGTTACTGCTTTCTGGGCATCCACACAATGACACGGGGTACCCCCCGTCCCTGCTGCAGCCTGCAGCCCCCCTTCTTTTTCTGGCCGTTGAAACTGACTTTCACTTGACTTCCCTGAAGCCTTTCACTTAATTCTGGTTCGAGTTAATTTAGGACAAAGTCTCTCTTATCCACCAACCCTCAACTTCAAAGGAGTTGCCTTTCCTTCAACCACTGTTTCACAGATCACAACCAAACCCAAACGCCATCTCCTTCTATCCATCTTAAAAAGGTTCACAATGAGTCATCTCGGCCAAAATCGCTTGTTGGAGCTGCTGACCAAGGTAAACCGCTCACCATCTTCTCTTAGTCCAGTTCCTCAGGACCCGAACGAAAGCGGGTGAACAAAAATAGCTACAGGACCCTCCGAGCATTCCAACCAGATGCCCAGGTGTCTGACGTGTAAGTGCTCTGTGAATAATGGGGACCTCAAATAGATGGTCTTGCAATCATTACTTCTTCTTTTTACAAAAAAATATATATTTTATTGATTTTTTTATAGAGAGGAAGGGAGAGGGATAGAGTTAGAAACATCGATGAGAGAGCAACATCGATCAGCTGCCTCCTGCACGCCCCCCACTGGGGATGTGCCTGCAACCAAGGTACATGCCCTTGACCAGAATCGAACCTGGGACCCTTCAGTCTGCAGGCTGACGCTCTCTCCACTGAGCCACACCGGTCTCGGCAATCATCACTTCTTGATAGTGACCAACACGCCTGCAGATGCTTCTCTATTTGAATTGTGTTTTATTTTCCCAGGCATCGCTGCAAATGGCACAGTTGGTGGGATGTAGACGACAGTAAGTGTTTAGGAGACTCAGGAAAACTCCAGTCCCGAGCCCGTCCTGCTTCCCACCTTTGGTTTGTTTCCAGGGAGAATGGATAGTGATCCACGGAAACGCTGGCGTGTGTGTGTGTGTGTGTGCGTGTGTGTGGATTTAGGCGAGGCTGCCCTGGAGGTGTGTGTGTGTGTGTGTATGTGTGTGTGTGTGCGTGTGTGTGTGTGTATGTGTGTGTGTGTGTGTGTGTGTGTGTGTGGATTTAGGTGAGGCTGCCCTGGAGGGGTGTGTTTGTGTGTGCGTGTGTGTGTGCGTGTGTATTTAGGCGAGGGGCCAACCAGCCGCCATCTGGGTGCCTGGCCGCTTGGCCGCACGGCAAATGCTGCCGACACCCCTCTGGGCACAGGTGCTGTTAGGGGGATGGTTCTCGTCTGTCCGCTTACCTTTGTCCCGGGACGCGGACGGGAGGAAGGACAGATGTGGGTGATGGCTGCAGGCTTTCTCGAGGGACGGCCTTTTCGGAGAGAATGAACATGGTGATTTCACAGTATTTCCCCGCCCCTCCCGGCGTTTCTCTGGTTTATTCACTCTCCCAGACGCGGACAGCGGGGAGGATTGTCACATACTTCCCCCCGTACCCTCCCCTCCCGTCCTGCCGCAGCGCCTGGCTGAGCTGGGGTAACATGCAGACCTGGCCCAGCATTCAACACACACCTCACACCCACAGCGCTCCTCCTTGTGTTTGCAAGTTACCTCTCTCACCGGAAAAGGCAGAGCTCAAACGTAACCCTCCGAAAAAAGGCCATGTTTGCGAATGGCTTACACACAGGAGAGCTGGGCCCATGTCCGCACCGCGGTTACTTAATGAGCGGGGGCCGGCCAGGCGGCCTGTCAGTCATCACTCAAGCAGTCTGTCCGTCAGCCTGTCAGTCAGCCAGTCACCCAGCCTGTCAATCACTCAGGCAGCCTGTCCGTCAACCTGTCAGTCACCCAGCCAAGCAGTCAGCCAATCAATCACCCTGCCAGCCTGTCAATCACCCAGCCTGTCAATCACTCAGGCAGTCTGTCCGTCAGCCTGTCAGTCAGCCAGTCACCCAGCCAGCCTGTCAATCATCCAGTCAACCAGCCTGTCAATCACCCAGCCAGCCAGCCTGTCACTCAGGCAGTCTGTCAGCCACTCAGCCCGTCAATCACCCAGTTAACCAGTCAGCCTGTCAGTCATCACTCACTCTGTCAGCCTGTCCATCAGTCAGTCAGCCTGTCCGTCAGTCAGTCAGGCCCCCTCCCCACCCCGCTGTGGCCGCACAGGACCCGGCCCTGCAAGGGCGCCTGGCGCTGCCCCGCTCCTCCTCTTACCGACTAGACCCTCAGGGTGACCGCAGGGCTCGCTGGGGCCGGAGAGGCCGCTCCTGGCGGCGGGCAGGGAGGGAAGACCGGGGCGCCTGCGCACACCGACAGCCACGCTCACCTGGGCCTCGGCCTCCGCACGTGGAGGAGGCCTGAGAGGTCGCCTCTCGCGAGAACACGGGGGGCAGCGAGACTCAGGGAGCCGAAAGGTTGGCTGCGGGCGGGGCCTGGTGGGGAGGACACAGGACGGGGGGAGGGAGAGGAGGGAGCACCCAGGGACCCTGACACGTGGGCGGCTTCTCGTGTCTGAGGTGCGGCCTCGTGGGGCCGCCTCCTTTGGAAGAGGGAGGTCAGCCGCCCGAGCCATGTCCGTGCTCCCGTCCCGCCACCTCTGGCCCCGGTGGTGCGGCGGCGGCGGGAGGGCGGTCCAGGGTCCCTGCGCGGCTTCCACAGCCCACTGAGCGGCGGGCCCCGGGGCCCTGTCCTTTGCTTAAACCGCGTGGTCATGACCGGCTTCCCCTTATAGCGCTTTCTGAGAAGAACCAGGGGCAGGCCCGGGGGGAGGGCCGAACCTCGCACCATTTGGGGCCTCGCTGTGGGCAAGTGCTCACAACCGGAAGGAACCCTGCCCCTACTCGCTGTGCCGAGGGAGCCCGCTTCCGGACCCCGCGCTTCCGGTCGGGTTGGCTTTGGACGGCGGCTGTTGGGTGCTGAGAAGGCTCCTCTCCTCCGCCTGCCGCCTGCCGCCTGCGGCCTCTGAGGTGCTGCCCTGCCCTGCGCGCTGAGGTCTCATCACTCAGCTGCGAGGCCTTCTCCACGGGCTGTGGCCTTGGTGGTCTGCGCAGGTGCGGGAACGGGGTCTGCGTGGCGGACGTAGGAGGCGTGGCCTGGAGCCTGCAGGTGGCCCTCGCTCCCAGGTGATGTGCAGGCTGCTGGTCCCTGGACCACATTTCAAGTGCAAGAGACGAGCATTTCCCAAAACTTGTGCAATCGCAAATAGCACCGAAACACCTTAATAAAAATACAGATTCCCTGGCCACCCGCTAGGCCCGCTGCATCCGAATTCACCAATCCTCAGGGGGCCTTTGCAATTAAAGTCGAGGAATGCTAAGCGAGGGGGAGAGGATCGAAAGGTGCTCCTGAAGGGATGAAGGGATGGGGCGCTGAGATGCAGCTCAAACCACTGGACACACCCCCGTCCCTCTCCCCCAAAGCGAAGCGGGGTTTGTGTTTCGTCTGGGGGTGCTATCAGGCCAGGGTTTGCCCCCATCTTTGATGCAGAGCCTCCTGGCTTCTCTCTCCGGGGCCTCTTGAGGGTTCACCGCCTGTTCATGGACTTTCCAATCAACCCCGACTTCCTACGCACAGACGGGCAGCCCCACTCCAAGTCAGCGGCCCCCAAATGCCATTCAGGAAGTGTTGCAGCCGGACTCAGGCTCTGCTCATGGTTCTGTAAAGGAATTGGCTTTTTTTAAAAAAAAAACATTTTATTGATTTTTTTTTACAGAGAGGAAGGGAGAGGGATAGAGACTTAGAAACATCAATCAGCTGCCTCTTGCACGCCCCCTACTGGGGATGTGCCCGCAACCAAGGTCCATGCCCTTGACCAGAATCGAACCTGGGACCTTTCAGTCTTGCAGGCTGATGCTCTATCCACTGAGCCACACCGGTTTGGGTGGAATTGGCTTCTTGAGCAAAGAAAACACACCACACACCATTGCCTGGGAGTCAGAGGCTCTAGGAGGAAAAACAAGCTTGGAGGGACTGGCAACGCTCCAAGTGCCCACCCCTCCCTGGGACTCTTAGGTCTGGTGGCTGTCATCTCATTGATGACCACATCAGTGCTCATTCTCCTTCCACACTAGCTCTAACACAAAACAAAAGCCACGGACTCATCTATCCACCCACTCAGCAAATAGTGGTTAAGCCTGTCATATTTACTCACTACCCGATTGGATGCTGCAAATTCAAAGGATCAAGAGATGTAATATAAAGTGCATATGTCATAACAATGTCTGATATAAAGTAATTATATGTTAACTATTAGCATTGCAAACCCAACTCCATATGGATTAAAACAAGGCTTTCCATTAAAAAAAAAATTCATAGCCCCAAAGGTGAGATGTTTTGCCTGAGATGCTTAATCCTCAATCGGTAGGTCCTGCTTCTCACCACAAGGAATGACTCGTCTTTTTCCTTTGAACAGACTGACTTCCTGTTCCTTTTGGAAAAATTCATGGAGACAAAGGAATAACATACCCAAAATATAGTGTTTTTAAAAACATTTTTTAATGAAGAAATAATTCCATTCCAAAATATAGACACACAATTAAATAGTTTAATCACTTCAAAATATAACATGTCCCCAGGAGGTTCCAACACACACGCGCACACACACACATACATACATACATACATACATACATACACACACGCACACACACACACACACACAAAACAATACTTAACAGCAATACAAAAAAACCCATACAATAGTAGTTTTGTTACAAGACCAATGAATTTTCATCATGAAATCTTTAGGGTCTCCGTATTGGTTACTTCAAATGGTGTCAGATTACAGTAGTCAGAATTAAAAACGTCTTACAGTGAATTAAGCCTCAAGATGTGACGCTTCTGATTTTGTTTTTCTCTCTTTTTGGTTCAAAAGTAAAAATGCCCTTTCTTCTGAGGACACAGCGGAGTTCTTGTTGGTGGCTCCTTGTGGAATCGAACCCGGGTGGTCGCGGCAACCGAGAGTTGCCGTATTTACAACGTTTTATCTACAGTGAACAGCCAGGAACTCAAGACGGGTGGACAAAGATGATCAAAATAAAGGCGGACGTCAGTGCTAAATTACGATGCAACAGCTTGGCTCATGCATATAAGAAAATACAGAGTCTATCACAACGAAGGCCACACTCTTATGCCATTAAGTTCACGTGACTACTTACAGATGAACCTTCCCTGCCTTCTCACTCGAGAATCCATTTTTTTTTCACCGTCTCCGGCACACCTCCCTCCGACCGACCAAACGTACCCCGACTTCCATCCTGACCAACCACGACCGATGCCTGAATCCCATGCAGTAGACGTCACCCCCCGCCCGCCCTCCAGGAACAGGGCGCTGGGGAGGAGGGTGAACTGTCAGACCAGTGCTCAGAGAGGCCGCCATCTCTGATGGAGACGGTCGTGCAATTCGTGCGGAACACAAACACCCCCGGAAGACGGGACCGAGTTGGAGGCGCAGGACGGGCGGGGCCTGCGGGTGTGCTCTCAGAGCAGGCCCCACAGGTAAACCTGGAGAACCAGGGAGAGGAACCCGCCGAAAACCACAAGAAACCAGAACAGCACGCGCCACCGGGTCTCGGTTACAGGACGGGGGTGCTCGAGTCTGGCCTCGGGGCTGACGTGGAGCTGAGAGAGAGAAAAGGCGGCTGGTTAGTCAGGAGCTGGTCACTGGCGGCGGAGTCCTTGCCGTGGCTTCGGACGAGGGCGCCGACCGCCGAGGGATGGGGCTGGCCGTGAAAACTACAACAAGGGGGACGACGATCAGGGAGAAAGCTCGAACCCGGGACAAACGTTCTCCGGCAGGAACCCGAAGGGGACAACAGATGCCAGCTCAGACCGGTCGGTGGCGGCCTGCCACCCTGCAGGGCCACAGATCGGAGTTCAAGAACTACCTGGCTGTGCCGGAGAGCTGACAGCAACGCAGGTAGCTGGGATGTAGTGGTTTTAAGTACCGTATTCTCCGGCGTATAAGATGACCCCCGACTTTTCCAGTTAAAATAGAGAGTTTGGGATATACCCACTGCTATAAGACGACACCCGGCGTATAAGAGGACCCCTGACTTTTGAGAAGATTTTCCTGGGTTAAAAGCCGTCTTATACGCCGGAAAATACGGTATTGAGTCTGAGGCCGTGGGGACCATCTGCTCCATCTAGAGAGGCAGGCTTCCCCGAAGATGGGCAGCGGAAAGGAGACGAACGCGAAGGGACGGGGACGCAGCCCGCGATGCCCTCCTCCTGGGCAAAGGGATCTGAGAATGGGCAGCGGTGCCACTATGGGGTCAGACTGGCTCTCGGGGAGGAGGTCTGACGAAGCCCCTCCATAGCTAAACCAGGCTCCTCTCTCATGTCAACCACGAGCTTTACCACCCCCAGGGCAAGCCATGTTGCTCTAAAGGGCAGCCCAGGAAATGGGGGCATCTCAGGGCTCTCTGGAGGGGGAGCAGGAAGATGGCAGGAGGCAGCTGGGCACCCCCCAGCCACCGCCTGCGTGGGGCGTGAAGAGGTGTCTGCCAACTTGGGGATCAAATCACGTTGCTGACGCTTTAAGGGGGAAATAGAACCATCCCCGTTTACTCTGAGTAAGGCCTTGGCAGAGACTAGGACACAGCGTCCCCCACAGCAGCGGTCCTCAGCCTCCAGGGGGCATCAGCGTGACCTGGTGCTTCACGAAACACAGATTGCGGGGCCCGACACCCACTTTCTGATTCCATGGGCCTGGTTCGGGGCCCAAGAATCTGCATTTCTAAATGAATTCCCGGGTGATGCTGATGCGTTCCGGTCCAGGGAACACACTTTGAGAACCACTGTTCTAAAATGACATTCCCTTATTTCTCTGAAAGGAGGGCAGGAGTTCCAGGGAAGCTGCTGATTTAAGCCCAACGGCCTTCACACATGGCAGGATTTTTCAATGTCAGCAAGTCGTGGAAAAGGTGGGTTATTTACCCCCCACCCATTTCCCAAGAATCACTCAGGGAGGCGGTTCGTGCTCCCCCCAAAGGGACCCCCGACAGTCTTTCGTTCTCCCTCCTCCGCCAGCTCTTTGCACACCAGCTCCTCCCTGAGTGCAAAACCCCGAAGCCCGTTCCCTTTCACCTGACCGCAGGAGGCCGCATGCAGAACGCCGAAGGCAGACACATTCAGAGAGGAAAGGAGCGGACGGTTTTCTTTGCAAGCGCACTTTAAGCCTGTACAGTGAGGGCGGGAGGCCTCCGGACAACCTGATGAGGGAGGGGAGGGTCTGGGGGTGAGCGGTGCGGTGAGACATGCTCCCTAAAGCTAAACCGAGAGGAACAGGCCGTGGCAGAGCGGGGACCACTGCGGGCCGGGAGGGGGTCAAATGGCACCTGTGGTTTATAGACAGCTTTAGTGACGAGGATTCAAAACAGAGTTCACAGTTTCAAGAAGATCTGTGCTGATTTCCAAAACTAGATTCTCTATCATTTGCACGTTGTCTTAATTTTTGAATACGAGATCTATGTGGAAAAAAAAAATATGTACACTCAATTCTATGGCTGATTCGCTAGAAGATCTTGAAAGAAAACAACCTCCAGTTGGAAAGGAGCCCCCAAGACTGGGTTCTCCCCGTGCGTTTGGTTCCAGTCGCTGCTCCTAGGACGTGGAGACCCCGGCAGACGGTGCGGGGCCAGGCCCCCCCGCGCCTACACACTCAGGACCTGAGTCCTTCAGGGTCAACGAAACAACTGCAAGCGGTTGTTTTATCCCAATGACTGTGGGGGGGAAAAATGGACATCGGATAATAAACCGGTTTGCTAAAATCTCAAAGAATTCGGAAATCAAATCCTAGCTATCGACAGTATTCATAGTGTCACTGTAAACGGAACAGGTTCAATGTCACGGGCAGATGACACTGAAGATGCTTGTTAATACTGCCGTCGTGAGGAGCAGCAGCGTGGGTTTTCGGCCTGTGGTTCTTTTACACTTTTTTAACCAGGGACGGGCCATGTTATAGAAGATGTAGCTGATGAGTTAGCTGTGAACAGAAGTCTTTTTTTGTTTTTCCTTCTTAACACACACACCTACGAACTACACGTCTGAGAACGGACGGGAGCTGCACTGCGGTCGCAGAGCAGTCTTTGGGGGCGGGTGCCGGGAGCTGCTGCGTGGGGTGCTTCCTGTCCCAGTCGCCGCCCGGCTGCTGCTCCTCGGGGCGGGTGGCGGGCGTAGCGCTCCCCTCGGTCACCAGCGTTCTGTTACTCTCAGCAGCTGTCTGACTATCGTTTGCCTGGGAACAAGGAACGTGTAATTTTTTTAAAGGTGAAAACTGCTCTCTAAGTCAGGAAGCTGAGGACCCTCCCTTTCCCCTGAGACACCACACACACACACACACACACACACACACACACACGCACTCCCTCCACTCCCTTCCTCTGATAACCGGGCATGATGTCCTGGGTACTGTGTGCCCTGCGCTGCACCTTCTGAAAGAGGACAGGAACCTCCTGTGAGTCCCTGCTCAGTGGGCACCGGTGGCGCCTGAGGGTCAGAGCCACGCACTGACTCACCAGCAGAACGCTCCGCTCATTAAAAAAAAAAATTCACTTTTGATCTTCAAACCCCCCGTCTCTGAAGCGGGGCTCTGGCTGGCCGAGGGATGGGGCAAGAGGGATGGCAGAGGGGAACCCAAGTGCTGAGTGCGCCCCATGGAGTGGTGGTGACCTCCATGTTGAGTGCTAACCCTCATGTATACATTTCTTCCCAAGTTGAAGGCAATAAGCCAGGTGTTCTGGCTTTTTGTGCTGATAAATATATATTCATCTCCAAAGAGGCCTCAGGCTTTGTGTGAGCAGACACTGGGGTTCCCTGCCTCTGACGACCCATCTCGTGGCCTTTCCCCACGGAGGGCTCGGTCCCTGAAAGCGGAATGAACTTGGAGCTGATGAAGTCGGCTGCCTTAAGGACCCTTGGGTCTGAGGTGCCTACACTTGGGGATACTTTCTGGTTTGGCAGTACAGCCAGAGGGTCAAATACAGTGGTACCTCGAGATACGAGTTTAATTCGTTCCATAACCTTGAGGCGTGGGTAACTATGAGATGCTCGCTCAAGTCGCAGTAAACTGGTGGGTCGCGTGCAGCCGGCCGATCTGAGCGATGACTCCTATCTCAAATGTTGCTCATATTTCAAAGCAAAAATCGCTCACTCGATGGCTCATCTCTCAAAAATCTCGTATGTTAGGGCACTTGTATCTTGAGGTACCACTGTAGATTAAATACCACAAGCTGCTCTAGAATATTCCAGCGTCTTTCTAACCTCTGCCCAGACACTCTGCAGGGCGCTGCCAGGCTGTAAATGAGTTTTGCCTAAGTGGCCGTTTTAGATAAAACCTGGAGCCCCGCCAGCCTGGCTCCGTGGTGGAGTGTCAGCCTGGGAATGCCAGCCAGGTAGGTACAGGATGCACTAAATGGCAGAGGCCACAGCTGCTTTGTTTGTTTCTGCTGCCGACTTTGTAGCAGAGATAAAACACTGCCCAAGAGCTTTCCGAGTCCGGAAATATTTGGCTTTTAGGTTCAAGAACCAAATGCCACTTTTTTTTTATCTGGGTTCACATCAGGGACAGTTTATTCGGCTTTTACAAATCTATATTTTTCTAAGAAGTCGCTACTGCTGTTTAAATAACACGCAGACCCAAAATAATCAAACGGCCAGGGCTCAGGGGAAGAGACTGCTATTCAAGGAAAAAGCTCGCTCCTTTGGGACCGGCTTTGTGGAAACTGGAGCGCATATTTTCAGAATCTGCTCCTGGGAGTTTTTTCACGGTAGTTGTACGTGTATCAGGAGAGCAGAATACAATGAGGTCAATACGATCCTTCCATTCGCACTACGGACCCAAAAGTATATTCCACTGTAGCAATTATGCCATGATTTTTACTTGCTCCATCTTAACCTGAGGGCCGAGACGGGAGGTGTGTAGTGAGTGAGCTAGAATGTTCTCTGTACTAATTGATGTCCTTTTACAATTTAGCAGCCGGAGTTGAGTTCACTATCAACTACACTACAGACTCAAAGGGGTCTCATGGTTGGAAAAGACTGTAAAACAGCAGGAGGTATGAGTCCTGGGAGATATGAGTCCTCGGGCCAGTATAGCCAGTTAACCGCGAGAGGGACTGGCTTTGATCTATAATGAGGGGCATCTAAGTGGCCACCAGCTGGAGCTGGTGAAACCATCTAGACCAGTGGTTCTCAACCTGTGGGTCGTGACCCCTTTGAGGGTCGAATGACCCTCTCACAGGCGTCGCCTAAGACTATTGGAAAACGCCTATTTCCCATGGTCTTAGGAACCAACACACCATGCTCCTCGGTGTAGCAAAGTGTAGCCATGTAGTTTACTGTTGTCCTATGAAGACTGTTGCCCATGCTACACCACGATTCAAGACAAAATTTCATTTATTTGTAACTAGAAATAAATATTTCACAATATATAATTACATATTATTTTTGTGATGAATCACTATGCTTTAATTATGTTCAATTTGTAACAATGAAAATACATCCTGCCTATCAGATATTTACATTACAGTTCATGGCAGTAGCAAAATGACAGTGATGAGGTAGCAACGGAAATAATGTTATGGTTGGGGGTCACCCCACATGAGGAGCTGTCTTAAAGGGTCGCGGCCTTAGGAAGGTTGAGAACCACTGCTCTAGACGTATGGGACGGTGGAGCTGAAGGTGCACGGAATCACTGCACACAGCTGAGCCTCAGCCTTGCTTATAAAAAGCAGAGGGCGCACGCTGGTTCTGAGTCCCAGGGGTTCCATACACCCACATCATCGCCACAGCAGCTCCCACAAATGGCATAGAAGGCCCTGAGCACAGGGCCAGGCCCCAAGGCATGTGCTCATCCATGTTAGAGCGTGCCTGGCACCGCTAAGCTCTTTAAGATCTGGCCTCAGTGAGGGCGTCTCCTCCTGGTGGAGGGATTGACTGCATGTTGTGCAGACAGAGTGGGGCTCACAGAGGGCCCCTGGTTTGTAGGAGGCTGTGCTGCTAGGGTCTGCTGAAGCTCCCGGTTGAACTTGGGGAGACCAGGGTCCCAGCCTAAGCTTCAGACCACCACCCTCCTGCGGTGCTGCCGGTCAGTGCTGTTCTCTCTGCATGGAACATTCCCTGAGGGTTTTCCCCGTGTGTAGGGAGGTGGGCAGGCCCTTGGGGGAAAGGGTCACCTGCTCTCTCAGTGACTGCACCCTCCTGAAGGCCACACAGGGTGTGAGCCCGCTGTTCCCAACATAACAGCCCGTAGAGGTGCTCCTGGGTCCTGCTGCTTTTATTTTATTTTATTTTATTTATTTTTTGCCTTTGTTTCGGTTTGGCTCTCCCTTGTTAAGGATACCTCTCTGATGTGTTGGCCTCCGAGGACAGCTGACCTGTCTCTGAAAGTGCTGAGCGAGCCTGGACCACTGCTTCCTGAGATGGAGAGGCTCAGACTCAGAGCTCTTACGGACTGGGATGTGGCTTTGGCCACGGAAAATTTCGGGGGGACATCTGGTGTTGGAGAAGTGTCTGTGCCGTTTTCCCTAATGAAGAGAGTGAAAAAGCCATCTCCCAAGGTCAATGCCAAACCTCCCCAGGGTGTATGAGATGCCCCAGAGGCTGGGCTGGTTCTCTGATAAAAGCAGGGAAGGAGGGTATTTTGTCACCGAGAAACGAACGCCCAGGAGAGCGTGACTGTGAACTTAGGTCGCGAGTTATGAGAAGTGAGTGCACAGCGGCCACATTTCCTCCTAAACGAGCGGGTACTTACTTGAGAGGAGAGTGAAAAAGGACATTGTAGTCAACCTTGCAAGCTGACCTGCGGGTGACAAAGGACACAAACAAGAGAGGTGACATGTCAAGTGTGTGATGCGGTCAAGCAGGTGAATTATTTTGTTGGAAGCCATGCACACAGACAGAGAGAGAGAGAGAGAGAGAGAGAGAGAGCGAGTCCAGTGAGTGACCGCAGCATCTGAGCCACCAAACCGCCACCATCTACGAACGTCAGCTCCCAGAGCAGACAGGAGAACCACCACCACGTTCTCCACGGCGTAAGGCTTGTGTGGGGCCACACGGGCCTCTTAGCACCTCCCGGCCCCTCCCTTTCCTTGCCTTTGCCTTGAAGTCGCCAGGCGTGGGAAGGAAAGGAGAGAGAGACGCTTAAGATTGACCAGAGGTGGCAAAGGCTCCACCTGGATCTTAAGCATGAACAGAATTTCCCTTCATCTTCCTCCCACACCGTTCAATTCCTGATTCCTTGAAACAACAACACAAATCCTGTAAGTTATATGGAATGGCTGCCTCCCTTTAAACTAAAACCTAGAGCCCAGCCAGCATGGCTCAGTGGTTGAGGGTCGACCTATGAACCAGGAGGTCACGGTTCGCTTCCCGGTCAGGGCACGTGCCCAGGTTGTGGGCTCGATCCCCAGTAGGGGATGTGCAGGAGGCAGCCGATCAAGGATTCTTTTTCATCATTGATGTTTCTTTCTTTCCCTCTCCCTTCCTCTCTGAAATAATGAATGAATGAATATATAAACAAACAAACAAACAATGAAATGAAATGAAATGAAATGAAATGAAATAAAATAAAATAAAATAGAAATTTGGTTACTGTTGCCACCCCAATCTGGGAACTGATATGGCCTACCAGACACCTCTATCCAGAGAATTGATGACTTAGCATGAACCAGGGTACTGATGATTTCACTCTCTCTCTCTCTCTGCCTCTAAGCAGGGGCGCCAGAAGAGCTATGTGCGAGCACCCCTCAATTCCCAGACCCCTGGCAGCTTCGCCCGGGCTCATTTCCTCCCGGGATGGGCCACGGACGTCACAGAGAAAGAGCCTTCTCCGTGGGTCTGCACCTCAGGCGACTTGTGTCTGCGGCGCTGAAGCACGGCATGACATATGTAGTCGCGGGTTTGGCTGTTTTCTGTATGACGAGACCCACGTGCCACTGGCTCCTGAAATGCGGGTGTGCAACCAAAAGGGCGCAGGGACCATCCTACAGAGGTCAGACCTCTGCTTCCCGGTATTGGGGTGGGGCTGCGGCTCTATTCCTCTTGGGAAAATATTTCAAACCTTATATACATCTATAAATGTGCGGGAAATAGAAGACACCTCGTTCTCTCTGCTCCTCTTTCACTAACAGGGAGAGCTGCTGCTGATCTGAGAACGTGTAGAAAGTTCTCTGGCCATTGGACAGACAGTTTGACCATAAAATAACCCGCTGCGGCCTGGGGATCAGCGGGTCTGACAGACTAACACCCCTGAACTCCCTGAACCCCAAGAAAACAGGGCGGTTCCAGGGGAAGGAAACAGACCAGAAAGACCGACATGGGTGTGGCACAGCCTCTACAGGGAGGACCCCCCTCTTTGGGGTGAGCTGCTGCATGGGTTACGTTCACTGAGCTCTCAGGTGGATGAATGCATATGACAGTACATATGACGATCTGTCCACCCGCACTCAGGGGATCCTGGTGCCTACAGCACCTCCAACATTCCTGGCTGAGGTTTGTCACTTGCCTACTACTATCATTTCCCATGAGGCAGGTGGTGAGGGAGGCTGGGGACAATGAGATGGATTCATGTTTATTCAGTTGCCTTGTGCCTTCATCTCTGTCTCTCTCTCCCATCTACAAGAACAAGCATCTTAGCTGATGACCCAGGAGGAGGATGGACTGATAGTCAAGTTATCACACAGGGTGAGGGATGGCTGTAAGCAGGTGGAATCTTCAGGGTCTACAATACCCAGACTAAGGAGTAGGGTCAGAATATTCCAGAAAGGGAGGGTGGGAGGAAGGAGAAGGCACTGGTTTTTCCTGGTTACGTAAAAGGCCCAGCTGCCTCGGGGCTGGGCGGAAGTGGGGGGTGGTGCCCCGGTACCTGGTAGGCCTCATCCTGCAGCTTCTGTTTCAGGTACTCCTCCATCTTGAGCTCGTTCTCCAGCTGCTGGACCGAGTCATTCTCGTAGTTCTCCTCCTCGGGCCGCACGTAGGGGTCCCCATCTTCTGTGACCCTGGGAACGAACCACAACTGGGGTTTGGCGCCAGTCTTCAAAGGAAGTCTAAGTGAGATTCATGGGTGAGCTGTAGTTTGGGGGGAACATTTTATTTGTCTCCTACTTCACTGAAATTCAGGGTCTTCTGTGTTCGAACACAGAACTTACACGAAACACACAGGTTTGGGAATGTAGGGAGATACATTGTCAAGACATCCTCATGCAGTTCTCTGGTGGCATCCAGTGACCATCTGGTCACCCATGTTCTTCTAAAGCAGTGGTTCTCAACCTTCCTAATGCCATGACCCTTTAAGACAGCCCCTCATGGGGTGGTGACACCCAACCATAAAATTATTTCTGTTGCTATTTCATCGCTGTAATTTTGCTACTGTTATGAACTGTAATGTAAATATCTGATAGGCAGGATATATTTTCATTGTTACAAATTGAACATCATTAAAGCATAGTGATTAATCACAAAAACAATATGTAATTATATATTGTGAAATATTTATTTCTAATGACAAATAAATTAAATTTTGTCTTGAATCGTGGTGTAGCATGGGCAGCAGTCTTCCTAGGACAACAGTAAACTACATGGCTACACTTTGCTACACCGAGGAGCGGTGTGTTGGTTCCTAAGACCATGGGAAATAGGTGTTTTCCAATAGTCTCAGGCAACCCCTGTGAAAGGGTCGTTCGACCCCCAAAGGGGTCTCTACCCACAGGTTGAGAACCGATGTTCTAGAGCTTATAGGAAGGAGATGCCTTTTGGATGTTTGTCAGTCTTAGAGAAGGCGGGCTTATCTTTGAGAAGGATGTAGTTTTCCCAATATGGGGATTTAACAAAAAGTTATAAATGGAATCTCTAAGGAGAGTGAGCCCTCTAGTGAAATAAAGACGGAGGACATTTGTTCCTCATTTAACCCCCTCTGCGTCCCGCATGCGCGTAGATGTGTACACCCACGTGCTTTGTCTTCATAGTGGGATCCAGTCTCAGGATAGCAACCAATCCCTGTCAGCCCTTGAACCCACAGCTCTTGCTCTCAAAGATGTAGACCAGCTCTGAGTCTAAGAAATCCCCTTCAATTGTCCAGTTTCACTGGGACATAGATAAGAATAAGCTCATTCACCAATGTGTGACTATCTATTCACCCCCAAAATACATAAAGCTCTTAGAACAGAAATTGACTTCCTAAATTATATGATGAAATATTCTCAGGGCAAAACACAGTACAGGTTCCCCTACAAGGAAGAGTGGTCAAGAAGTTTCCGGGTTGGAATGTAAATGCCAGGGCTGGTGTTTATTTATATCTGTACAGCGTGTTCTCATTATTTTTAGAGGTTCAGGTCCGGCAGGAACAGGTCTGGGAGGCCTCTCTGAGCTTTCTCTCCCCAACTCCCATGGCCGGAAGCCCCACAAGCGTCGAGGGACAGTCGTATGGGGTGGCTTTAGCTACAGTCTTGGATCTTAGGATCAGAATGAGAACATTTGAAGGAACCACCTTGTAAAAGTGTAATCATAGAAAGTCGAATGGGTATGTGTTTACTGGGCTAAAACGGATGATCATGAGATCATGACGTCACCATTCTGAATAACAAATACTTGTAAACGACAGAGGAAAGGACAAGAGAGCAGAGTAAAGTGAAAAGCAGCCCATGAGAGGACGCGGCAGAGGATTTGCTCTGCTCTCACGCTTGGCCTTTCTGCAGCTGGCTCCCCAGCGCGGCTATTTATAACGCCCACCATGACTGGGCTTCCACTCCGCGCTGGGATCGGGAGCCCACAGCACCAGGAAGGCCTCTGCTTAGTTTCTTCTGTGGGTCTTTAAACAGCTGTTGATTTTTGGAGACGTGTCTGCAGTACAGTGGTACCTCGAGATACGAGTGCCCTAACATACGAGATTTTTGAGTTTATGAGCTGTCGAGCAAGTGATTTTTGCTTTGAAATACGAACAACATTTGAGATAGGAGTAATCGCGCGGATCGACCGGCTGCACACAACCCACCAGTTTACTGCGACTCGAGCATCTCATAGTTTCCCACGCCTCAAGGTTACGGAACGAATTAAACTCGTATCTCGAGGTACCACTGTACTTTTCACCTGGAGCTGTTTGGAATGGTTAGCAACGCCCCTGTTTATCCTTGTGTGAACCTCTCTCTGCCCATGTTTATCACAAGCCCGTGAACCCCGCTCTCCTAGAGGCCCCTACACTCCTCTTCCTTCATTTCCCTCTTTCCCCGCCATGCTGGGGTCTGCAGCTCTGCTCTGTGTCACCTCATTTCTCAGCTTCACCAAAAGGCGTCACTGACCCTGCTGGCTTCAGTCAGGGCACAGAAGCCTAACTGGAGGAAAACCTTTGCAAAATGTCTTTCAAGGGTCAGATTTGTACATTCAACAAGTCAGCCACACTGGATTTCTTCATAAGGAGGTTTTATACATTTGCGGTCTCGTGTCATATAACGAAGCTTTGGTCAAGGACCCACTGTAAATATGATATATGACCATGGTCCCACCTATATATATAAAAGCCTAAGTGATCATTATGACCGGTCGACCAAATGAACGGTTGCTATGATGCATACTGACCACCAGGAGGCAGATGCTCAAAGCAAGAGCTGCCCCTGGTGGTCAGTGCGCTCCCACAGCCAACCTCATGTGGCTGGCCAACCTCCTGTGGTCCCTCCCCCCCAATGACTGGCTCTGATAGGCGCTGGTTGGCCCTGATCTCCTGCACAGGGGCCCTGTTTCCCCTCTCATGGAATCTCCAGGGCCCCCAACTGTGCATGAATTCGTGCACCAGGCCTCTACTGAGATTATAATGGAACTAAACATTTTTTATTGCATCCTGACATCATTGTTGTCATATGTTTGTGGTGATGCTGGTGTAGGCTGATCTACTGCTCTGCCAGTTGTATGAAAGCACAGCACATACAATTATGTATAGTACATTATACTTGATGATAATCCATGATTGTGTTACCAGTTTACATATTTACCATAGGTTGTAGTGTTATTTTCTACTTGTAAGAAGTTTTCTGCTGAACAGTATGCTGTTCTGTGGCGGCAGTACCTCTGGCATCTCCTGCTTACTTTGTCTCCTGATCGCATCAGTTTCTCTTGTGCGTGATTTAACCTGATGTTGTTTTCTAGAGCGACACCCTGTAGGGCAGTGGTTCTCAACCTTCCTCATGTCACACGACCCTTTAATACAGCTCCTCATGTTGTGGTGACCCCCAGCCATAACATTATTTTTGTTGCTACTTCATAACTGTCATTTTGCTACTGTTATGAATCTGTGTTTTCCGATGGTCTTAGACTCCATAGCAGTGGTTCTCGACCTTTCTAATGTTGTGACCCACAGGTTGAGAACTGCTAGCAGGGTTGCCTAAGAACATCGGAAAACACAGCTATTTACAGTACGATTCATAACAGTAGCAAAATGACAGTTATGAAGTAGCAACGAAAATAATGTTATGGTTGGAGGCCACCACCACATGAGGAACGGTATCAAAGGGTCACAGCCTTAGGAAGGTTGGGAACCACTGGTCTAAAGGCTTGGGGCTCAGGAGTAATCGGCTGTACCAGAGAGCCTCGGTGTGTAGTAGGCTGAATCATCTATGTTTGTGTAAGCGCACTTTATGGTGTTTGTACAACTAAGTCGCTTAACAATCTCTCAGAACACATCCCTGTTATTAAGTGGTGCATGACTCTACATATTTTGATTCCTATTGCTTATCTGATGCTGTTCATCCTGCTCTGAACAGAACGCTCTAGCATCATTGGGTCCTCCGAGTGCAAATACTGAAGATTCTGAAGAGAAGATGACTAACCCCCGAAACTGCTCTGTGAGCCCTGGAAGGTTGGGGGTGATTTTTTACAAAAGTACTAGTTTCTATCAAACCAGCACAGTCCTTGGGGGAGCCAGGCTCTCAATAAGCACTGGTGGTTTTGGTTCCTGATACTCTGGAAACGGTGACGGGGGAAGTCACAAGGTCAAATTCAAATGCAGCCCCTTTACCTCTGTCAGAAAAGGAAACAGCATCATCTCTTCGCAAAATACAGAACGAAACAGCCATGTTTTCCTTTTCCTTTGCTCTCACCAGTGTCCTGCTGCTGAGACGACATTCCCAGCAGAAGATACTCACACGTCACCGCGCATGGCGCTCGGGGCAGCTCCGCCGTGCATGTACCCGGGCTTCCGGGCGTGGATCTGCGCCAGAAAAGCCTTTTCCGAGGTCGGCGACGGAACCAGGTCCTCAAACTGAGTCCTTGCGAACTCCGAGTCCACGTTACTCTCCGTTTCACTCCCCACCTCTGTGAGGCGCAATTGAAGAAACAGAGAATGACTGGTTAGAGTCGGTGAGATCAGCGGGTACAGGGCGAGGCTTAACATAAACCAACCTGCGCTGCAGAAAATTTTAACCAGTTATTGTGTGTCAGTCAAGGAAGTTTATTTCACTTCCTACTGAGAGTGGAAACAGAACATGAGTTACTGTAAAATCACTTGGTATACAGCACTGTATTTTTTTAAAAAATATCAGTAATGTTATAAGGAATCTTTTATGTCTTAATAAATTACAACTTCTGGTTTGCTCCTTTAGAGTCTTTAGTAAAACTGCTACTTTTGCTTCATGTAACTTTAATGTAGGAAATGCAAACCCTAAGTATTACATTCACTTAATATTTCAGAGCATTACCTATAAAAATAAAAACATAAGATGCTAATTCGACCAGATGACCTTCCGAAAGAGGGAAGTCCACCGGGAGAAGGAAGGCCTACTCTTGCACGAATTTTGTGCACTGGGCCTCTAGAAAGAGTATAAACGAATAGTACTTGGACTTCTAAAATAAGAGTAACATTTTTAGTAACCTCCATGATATATTAACTGCTGCCATTTTTATCCTATTTGGCAATCTTAATCTAAAATAGCAGCAACAATTTTCAATACTTTAATTCTTATTATAGAGATTTTAAGAATTTTAAATCCCATTTTTTTTAATATTGAAATTTTATTTCATATAGTTGTTGTAATCTCAGCTACTTGACAATCAAATATCTTGCTATGTGTGTGCTTTAAGGAACAGAGGAGATGCATTAATGGTAGGATCATTATTTGAATATTCATTATTTGAATAACATTTTTAAAGCTCTGTGTAGCATTGTGAGGATAAAGAGACTCACAATTTTCTGCTATTTATATTCTGGGCGGACCTATCTTTAGAGATACTAAAGGTAAATTTCAGGTTAGCCTCACCCAAACAGCCATTCATGTCCAATGAACAGAGTCTAAATTAGTTAATAAGACATTTTGACCTTATGCAATCACTTCTGAGTCTTGTCACATTGGATCATGAGAGATGTTAACAGTGACTCTCTCTGGCTTCTTGAATTATAAGTCCATTTAAATATATATTTTTTATCTATTCTTTTCTACACTATTAAATGTTCTGCATTAAGCATGTATTAATAATCTTCTCATCAGCAGCTATACACATCGGTTAAAAATCTGAATACTGGCAACTAAATATCACCCAGATCTTCCAGAGAATCTTTTTATATCCGGCAGTGCGCAGAACTCTGTCAGAACCCCGAGAACCTTTGGGTTCCCCTGCAAAGGGCAGATGCGTGAGGGGCCAGGGACCCACCGGAGTTGAGCTCCTTCACGAGGGAGGACATGGTGTTAGTGATGGAATCCGCGGCCACGAGCAAGTCATTCCTCAAGTTTCTTCTTGAACCTTAAGTGAAGCAGAAATGACAATAAATAATAAAACAAATCAAAGCGCTCCCTTTCCCCCAGATTTCAGGCTGGTGGTCATTTCCAAGGCCATTCCTTCTCAAGCAAGAAAAGTGCCAAGACGTCTCCTGTACGGATGCGCTTTGGTTCATTTCCGGGAGAGAAGGACTGTGTTCAGGGCATGGTCTCTGGGGAGGGAACACGTGAGAACCGGTGGGGGTTCACGTAATTTACTGTCCACACTGGGACAGCTCTGCAAGTGAACGAGGGAGACACGGATAATGAGACGGGGTGACCGGCACCAATGGGGAGGGTCCCAGGTAGACCAGATGTGTCCTTCTGAGGACCAGCCACACAGAGGAACGGCCAGCTTTTAAAAAAACAGTTAAAATATTTTCAAATGAGTAAAACCACTTGCCTTGGGATCCGTCCACCCTCCCCTCCCCCTTCCCACCCATGTCAACAGAAGAGGCCACAGGGAAAGAATGCGGTCTGCCATCTCCCTTCGGCTCTGCGCTCCTCTGTTAACCACAGAGGCCTAGCTGGGGAGCCCCCCATATAGAGGCACATCTGGCTCGGAAGGGCATCAGTAAAATGACTCCCCTTCGTCTGATCGCAGGCTAAGGAGCTGAACTGTCTCATCTCAACCCCGAGTTTGCTTTCACGCAGAGAAGCAGGCCAGGAGATCTTGCAGAATTTAAAACATGGATTCCAGGGAGAGTTTCCTGAGATATTTGTGAAAGAATTTCCCTTTCCTTAAAGGGCCAAGACGCACAAAATACGGGGCCCGCCGGGCAACAGAAGCCCCAGGAAGGTGAGAGGGAGGTGAGGTGCGGAACAGGTCCGCCAGGAGTTTCCAAATCAGCTCCCGGCCAGGCTCCGCCAGACGCCACAGAAAGGCCTAGAACACACCGGCTTCCACCACTGTCACATAAAAATAAAACACAACAAAAAATAAAGCCACTTACTTTGTGCGAACGCCTCCTGCACGTCCCCCCCGACCCCGGTGAGGGAGTCCTGAGGCGTGTGGGCCGGCGTGGAGCAGGCGGAGCGCACGGGCATGGGGATGGGCCTGCTGATGGTGTGGCTGGGCGAGGAGCGGGGCGAGCCGGCGCCCTGGGTCTGCAGAGACAAGGCGAGCGTTAACGGCTTCCCCAGGACGCCCCACCTGCCGCCCAGCCCCGGGGCTCGGTCACCTGTTACAAACAGTCACAGTGACGTTTCAGAGCCGGAGCAAACCCGAGTCCCAGGGGCAGGAAATGTAGGACCTTGTTACCTTATCTGAACTTCTGGTTGTTCTCGAAAGCTAAGCGTATCCCTAGTGTGCACTGTTGGATGCTGTAGAACAGCGGTTCTCAACCTGTGGGTCGCGACCCCCTTGTGGGTTGAACGACCCTTTCACAGGGGTCGCCTAAGACCATCGGAAAACACAGGTATTTACATTATAACTCATAACAATAGCAAAATTACAGTTATGAAGTATGGTTGGGGGTCACCACAACATGAGGAGCTGTATTAAAGGGTCGCGGCCTTAGGAAGGTTGAGAACCACTGCTCTAGGAGATATGTCCCCAGGAAATGAAGCTACAGTTCAGCAGCAGAAAGGACCACGTATGTCTCTTTTCCTTGAAGGAAGTGCTTCGTGGCATAAAGAGACACCCCAGGAGGAAGTTGTAAGTATGAATTTGGAGACTTTGTGGGGCCAGATCTGGTTTGTCCTTCCTCAATTTTCAACCTGTCTTTCCTGTCTCACCTGAGGAGGGCACTAAAGAGCAGCGGTTCTCAACCTGTGGGTCGCGTCCCCTTTGGGGGTCGAACGACCCTTTCACAGGGGTCGCCTAAGACCATCGGAAAACACAGGTATTTACATTATAATTCATAACAATAGCAAAATTACAGTTATGAAGTATGGTTGGGGGCCACCACAACATGAGGAGCTGTATTAGAAAGGTGGAGAACCACTGATGTAGAGCTAAGTCACACAGGCAAGATGGTGCATACATATTAAGTCTCCTACTAAGCATCTGACAAGGCATACATTTTAAAGCCCCATTTTACAGTCAAAGTTGATTCCGTCAAACTGCTCAGTGGTTTGGGGGTTCCAATGGGGGAGAGGAGGACAAGCAGTGTGCGTTTCTCTCTTGGGGCTGCTATCTGGTTCCCTGTGGGCAGGGTCTCTCGCAGAATGCCAGCGGGAAGAATAGGAAGAGGTGGGATGAGCAGAAAAAGTAGAAAACAAGGAAAAACCATGGATCTCTGCGCCCCAGTCGCCAGCAGGAAACCAGGATTAGCCAGTCACACCTTGACTCTCGCAGCTGCTGTCTCTACAGTGAGGTCTCTTTACGTTTCATCACTTTACAAAGCAAGTCAGTCACTCAGGGGTAAGGAAATGCCAGGAGACCCTCGGGGCATACACAGCAGATGAGGGGTTCCCACACTTTCCCGTTCAGCCTGGGGTCCAGTTGAGGAGAGAGAACCTCCAGCCTGCAAGGCCCAGCGGTTCACACCACCTCCCCATCCGAACCCCCAGGCGTGCACCCCGAGAGCAGTGCTCTGGGCTATGCCATTAGGTCTGTGCCGTGGCAGTTAAAACACACAACATCTGGCCCTGTGCAATGCCATGCTGTTAGCTTCCCGCGTCACACACACGTCAAATCCACACATTGAGAACCACCCGGATTACAAACGAGCACAACAGCACAGAGGACAGGGGAGAAAGCAGGTGGCGCCCCCCACTGGTGGCGGATGCCACTTGCCCGCTCTCAGCCGTACCTGGGAACGGTCTGTCCGGGCCCAAGGAAGAGGTGTTTGCCCGCCAGCGATGCTTGCCAGACCCCACGGGTCTGCTTCCCCCCGAAAACCTGGCAGCCCAATCTCATTCCCACGGAACTCCTGTCCTGAGCTACCACGGGGTCTCCCTGCCTCCCAGGCCACTAATAAAGGGCTTCACGGGGGAGCTGTGCTGTGCCAGGGATCGAGGGTTCTGTGTCTGTCACCGGTTCTGTCCGGCCGCTGCAGGAGGTAATTTGACGCTCAACGTGCAGGTCTGGCTCCAGAGCCCAGGGAGGGGCCAGGAACTGCCCAGGAGACGGGGCTGGGGAGTCTGGGGCTGCAGGGGCCTGGATGGGCTCATGGAGGCGGATGGGGGGTCGATTGCCTCAAGGGCTGCCTCCCCCTGCACCCCTTCCGGTGCATCAAGTTCAAGTGCCCCTCGCCTTCCTTATCTTCACTAAGAAACCACCAGCGAGCTGTGTGGGAGCAGGGCCTAGGGTTTCCTCTCCTGACCCCACTTCCTCTGGGCCAGCCGATGACCTTCACTTGCGGGGTCACGGGGAGCAGCGTGCGTGCCCGGGTGGCAGGACCACATGGGGTGTTTCGTACCTGATGTGCGGCTATTTATACGGAATCTGCAGGGCATTGCATTCCTAAAACTGGAGGAATCCGAATCCTGGGGCATTTCAGCCATGGGGCCGTGGGCCTGCGTCTCAGTATTTTTTGTTAATATATTTTATTGATTTTTTACAGAGAGGAAGGGAGAGGGACAGAGAGTTAGAAACATCGATGAGAGACAATGATCAGTTGCCTCCTGCACACCTCCTACTGAGGATGTGCCTGAAACCAAGATACATGCCCTTGACCGGAATCGAACCCGGGACCCTTCAGTCCGCAGGCTGATGCTCTATCCACTGAGCCACACCGGCTTCGGCTGCATCTCGGTATTTTAACGGCTGTCCTGGCCTGTGCTGTCCAGCGGCCCTATCACCCCTGTTCCACAGGCTCTGTGCGGGGTGCCTGGCCTCCTCGCCTTCTGGCCTCTGAGACCTTCCCTCCGCGATGTCCCCCCTGCTCCCCGCAATGAGCTCTCTGCTCCGTGTCTGTCTGAGGCAGCCCCAGTCCCTCCTCCTCCTGTTTAATGCCGGTCTCCAAGGCCATCTTTCCTGACTTCCCTGCCTGCCTCCAGGGGGCTGGGAGTGGGGGGAGTCTCCGTTTTGAGAGGAAAATAACTGACGGTAGTTATGTGTAAAGGGAGAAACAATGGAGGAAATCTAACGGACACCGAGGTGTGAATGACTAATAGCACCATCTCCCAAGTGACTCTCTAATTGGTGCAATTTCAAGCGGCTGCGTGCAGAATGCTGGTGGGCGAGTCTGTGCTGAGGAAGATTCAGCGGCTCCTTCCTGCAGCTTGCAACGGCCACGCCCTGTCCAGTCTTTGTCTGGACCTTTGGGGGAGGAGCCTGGCTCTTGGACCCCCTCTCTCTTGGTGAGGACAGTGTCCAGTCTTTGCCTGGACCTTTGTGGGGGGCCTGGCTCCTGGATCCCCTCTCTCTTGGCGAGGACAGTGCCCAGTCTGATGCGTGGTCCCCAGCTCTGGCCTTCCCTTCGTTGCTCTTGGAGGGCCACTGGGGAAGGACACTGGGGGAGACCAGCAGAGAGGAGACCACCGAGCCTCACAGTCCCAGGAGTGGCCCCTGCAGAAGGGCGGCCTCTGGCCGGGCCTGCACACGGGGTCTGCTAACGGCCCTCAGAGAGCGAGCCTGAGAGCCTCTGTGACACCCTCCCCGGGAACGACCCGCTGACTCACGGAGCGCAGGCTGAGGGATGCTGGTCCATGCGATCGATATACGGACCTGAGGTTCCCGAGAAGGGAGGTGACTGATGGGAGAAGGAACACATACATCATCCCTGGAAAATTTCTAACAGCTCTCTTCCTGGAGACCCAATGAAAAAGGCATCTCTGCACTCCATCCTCTGAATCCACTCAGCTTGCTGTTGCATAAATTTTTAAAAAGCCTGACAAGCTCCATAAATTTCCTGATCTCCCCCTAACCCTGCCCCCCTCACCCCCTGCCCCCAGGAAGTATTTTGGTTTCCACTCAGCACCAGAAAGGGCCGCTTCAAGGGAGGGACCCGACGCCTCACTACGGAACCAGCCCGCCTAGAGCGATGGCAGAGGGGTCAGCGAGGTGGCAGTGGGTGGCACCATGGCCCCCTGCTCCCCACTTGAAAGGCCCACCTCTCAGGGTGGCTGGGGACTCAGCTGGGAAAGGCAGAGCGGAGCAGCGCTGAGCTACCTCCACCCTCTTCCCCTCCTTCCTCCCGATGCACTCCGCTGACTGCCATCGGAGGGGCGGTGGCGTGCCGTGTGCTGGGAGGTCACAGAGGAGCTGACTGGCCCTGACCTGTCCGGCAGGAGCATCGCGGGAGGTGGGTCCGCACAGCAGAGACTTCCAGGCGGAAGAGAGGAGGTGGGGAGGGGAGAAGAGCATCCTGGCCCGTGGAGCATCAGGGGTGAGGCAGGGGAGTGGGAGGGACATGGCCGGGGGGACTGGGAGGCCAGTGTGGTTAGAGTGCCCGGTTCTCTGTGGAGAGTGGGGCACAATGGAGCTGGGGGGGGGAGGCCTGGTTTGGGGGCCTCCAATGTCGTAAAAGGGGCTAGACTTTATCCTGAACGAGTTTTTACTTTTCTGGAATTAAGGAACCAATCCCTCAGATTAAAAATGGATGTATGTGTGTGTATTTGAGAGAGAGAGAGAGACAGAGAGAGACAGAGAGATAGAGAGAGAGAGAGAGAGAGAGAGAGAGAGAGAGAGAGAGAGAGAGAAGCACTAAGGCTCTGGGAGAGTATGTTTGAATACCAGATGTTGACCCTTACACGGCAGCTGATTATTTATGGTAAGAATGTCTGTGAGGACCGTGCCCAGTCTGATGCGTGGCACCCAGCTCTGGCCTCACTTGTGATCGCTTCACTATTCCACAGAACACGCACCAGAGAGGGAGAACCAGGGACACAGAGGAGGCGAAACCTACGCTGGTGACATGGTCATTTCCGGCCTGTGCATGTTGGGAGAAGCGGGAACCCGAGTGACGATGACTTCAAGCGTCTAGTCGTCAGGAGAGAAGAGAGTGGGGCAGGAGGTGAACCCTGGACCAATGTTTGACCCTCTCCCCTGAGGGAGACACTGTGAATGGCAAGGAAGAGAGTGAGTGCGTGACTGGGAGGGGGTGTGCTTGTAAAGTATGGGTCCACTGAGAAAGTTTACATCCATCCGTATGTATATGTGTGCACACACACACATGTATTCATGCTTATATCAAACATGCAGCCGAAACCTGTGTGGTTCAGTGGATAGAGCGTCGGCTTGCGAACTAAAAGGCCCTGGGTTCGATTCCGGTCAAGGGCATGTGCCTTGGTTGCGGGCACAGCCCCAGTAGGGGGTGTGCAGGAGGCAGCTGATGGATGTTTCTAACTCTCTATCCCTCTCATTTCCTCTCAGTAAAAAAATCAATAAAATATTTTTAAAAAGACTAAAAACATGCATATGGCGTTTTACAAAGGGCTGGTACGTCCGTTATCTTTTTAAACCCATTCAACAACCTGGTGAGCCAGGATGTTGTATGCGTTTAAAATAAATCCCAAGGACGCTAACTGACGTACGTACGTACTCAAGATCCTCCACTGCAGGAGAAGAGCTGGGGCCACGAGATTTCAGGTCTAACTCCAGCCATCTTCCTAAGAAGTTCTTACTGAGCTCCTTCTCCACTCAGTCTGAGCTGGTTCTAACTGGGGCCTAATGTTTGGAGCTGGAAGACACCAGAGACTCTGGACCATCCACACCGTCACTGAAATGGTACCCAGCCGCCCTCATTAGCATCTTTGTATGAGTGTTCTTTTTAGGATGCCTTCAATGAGTCTTACATTTACACAAAGAAGAAAGAGGGTAGGATAATTTCAATTCGAGTTTTGTAAAAAAACAATTTATTGCTTATCATATCATAATCATTGTATATTACAGGCACTGTTTTTTTTAAAAAAATCATGTTCTTTCCTCCAGGGGAATAAACGCATGCATTACCTCTAACAAGGAAAGTATAAGGAGGAATCATAGAGACCAGTGTCATAAAATACATCGAACCACACAGACGGAGGATAGAGCAAGTGGAGGTTGTTCAGTCAGCACAGAGAGGGGTGTGCGGTGTCTGAAACCGGATTTTACAGAGAGAACGCCCCCAGAGCGGAGGGGCTTGGAGACGGAGACAGGATTTAGAAGCAGACGCCGGGCGAAAGCCTCTAGATTCTCCCCTCGAGGAGTCTATGCCAGAAGCCAGGCGTCTGGGTGGCATCTGTTTGCTTGGAGAGCTGCCCCCTGGCCTGGGACGGAGGGGCGAGGCCGTCTCTAACCTGCAGCAGCTCTGAGAGAAGGCTTCCTTTTACTTTTACGCCAACAGAAACCCGGTCCCCGAGAACCAGTATTTCTGTCCCCCGAAAACCGCCACTTCTGTCTTCCCTTTGGGCCTGCTTGTCGGGAGCTCAGAAGAAGGCTCCGTCCCTTCTAAGGAGCGCATCTGCTCTTTTTCTTTTCTCTTGGATTTTTCTAGGTTAGGAAGTCCTCGTTTATGTTATATTGGTTGTCAGCTACGTCAGGTTCTTTTAAAAAAGGGGCTTGAATATAAAAGGAATACAGTGGTACCTCGAGATACGAGTGCCCTAACATACGAGATTTTTGAGATACGAGCCGTCGAGCGAGTGATTTTTGCTTTGAAATATGAGCAACAGTTGAGATAGGAGTCATCGCGCGGATTGGCACGCTGCATACGACCCACCAGTTTACCGAGACTCGAGTGCCTCAAGGTTACGGAACGAATTAAACTCGTATCTCGAGGTACCACTGTAAATGCAAACTCGCCCTCTTCTCCCCAGCAGACAAGGCATTGCTTACTTCGGGGTGTTAGCAATAATGGCCTTGGCCTTGGCCGCTGCTGGCTGCCTTTCCAAGGCTGGGGCTCCATGGAGAGGAGGGGAAGGAAAGGAGGCAGCGATGCTCTGATGGGTGCTGCTGGGCCTTAGCTCTCTCCTAGGAACGTCCTGACTCTGCATCTACGGGTTTATGGACTTCCTGGTCCACTGAGCATCTGAAGAATGCGTTCGTTGCCTGGGAAACGGGAGAGGCGTCCCCGAGGGAAATGGACAAAGCTAGGTGGACTGGTTCCGGCGGACGGCTGCTCTCTCTCTCTCAATAGCGAGGCCTTTCTATCTCCCGTGACCCCCGCGTGTTGGAAGTACACAGCAAAGCCCATGTATGTGTTTACGGGCTGTGACACAGGCTGCCAATGTGTGTCCTTCAGGATAAAGTCTAGCCCCTTAAAGGTGGACTTTTGTTTCAGTCAGTTTTTCCCCCACAAAATACAAAAGAATGTAATACATCGTCTTTATTGTCCGACATTACAGATTCGTTTTACACCTTTCTTTTTCTTTCTTTCTTTTTTTTTACAGACCAGGGGAATGAATAAAGATTAAAAATATGTCCAGCATTTTGCAGACATTCTTTGTTACACACAAACACGCACAATGAATCATAGGAAAGAGAATACAGAAGAATGAAAAGGCAGGTTGAAACCGGACAGGCCGTCGTTCTAATCGGTCCGCGGGAAGGACGTGAAACTTTTTGAGAGTACTGGGTGGGGGGTGGGGGTGTATTCTCATACACAGCTTGGTACATGCACTTGAAAGGAAAGCTGCTTTGTTTGGCTGCCCCGGGATTATGATTACTTTCCGGGTGTGC